>ML095834.1:92113-106963 GCA_003697995.1 Taxidea taxus jeffersonii
TTCTAAACCTTGCTGTGATAAAAGTTTATTTTTTCACCTCTAGTATCATGCCAATATCTGTTTCCATACTCTCTATTCTGCTCCATCAGTCTACTTGTCTATCCTTCTGCATATAATACACGGTCTTGTTTACCACAGTTTTATATGCCATGTTATATTACAGAAGTTCTGCCTTTTTGTTTCATTTCAAGAATGTCTTTGCTTTCCTAAGCCATTTACAGCTCACTATAACTTTTAGAACTGGCTAGCTGAATCGCAAAGCAAAACATAATAAAGCAAAACACCTGTGGTGATTTTTATTTTGACTGTTTTACAGTCAGTTTTCAGGGAATTTTCACCTTTTTAATACTGAACATTCCAATTCATGAACAAGGGAGGTTTGTCCTTTTTAAAAATTATTTTATCTCTCTATAAAGTTTTATTATATCCTCTGTGATGGTTGTATACATCTTCTGTTTGATTCTCTTATAAGTATTTGATGTTATAAATAGCTCCTTTCTTAGAAATTTCATTTTCTAAATATTCATTAGTACAATTTCAATTTTTATTGAGCTATTATTCACATACCATTAAATTTATCCCTTTCAAGTGTACAATGAGTGATTTTTAGCATATTCATAAAGTTGGGCAACTGTCACCATTATATAATTCCAGATCATTTTGATCACTTCAAAAAGAAACCACATGCTCATTGACACTGACTTCCCATGCCCATCCACAACTCCTGGAAAACAATAACTTACTTTCTGCCTCCATAAATTTCTCTATTATGGATATAATTGAAATTATATGTATACTTTAGTGTTGGCTTCTTTCACTTAGCATGTTTTAAAATTCGTCCATATTGTAGCATGTACCAGTATTTCTTCACTTTTTATGATGGACTATTTCATTGTATGGATATACCATTTTGTCTAATTATTTATCAACTAATGGACATAGGGATGGTTTCCAGTTTTTGGCTATTATGAGCAATACTCCCAGGAACATTCATGTACAATAATTTTGTGCTTTCAATTCTTTTCAGTACCTAGGAAAGAAATTGCTGAGCCATATTGTAACCCTCCAATGATTTTTTTGAGAAATGACCAAACTACTTTCTACAAGAGTTACACCATTTTATATCCCTACCAATAATTCATGAGGGTTCAGATTTCTCCATATCCACACCAAATTTACTAATGTGTCTATGTTTTCCTATCCACTGTAGTGGGTGTGAGGTGGTCTCTCTTATTTTGATTACTTTTCCCTAAGAGTTAATGATCTTGAGGATCTTTTCATGTGCTTATTGGCTCTTTTTATATCTTCTTTAGAAAAATATTTAATCAAAGCATCTTCCCATTTTTGATTGGGTGAATTTCCTCTGTATTATTAAGTTCTAAGACTTATTTATGAATTCTAGATCCTAGACTATTATCAAATATACAATTTACTATAATCTCCCATTCTGTGGTTTCTATGTTCACTTTTCTTGATAGCTTACATTGAATCAAAAATGTTTTCAATTTCAGGGTAATTTCAGTGTAAATTTATCTACTTTTTCTTTGGCTCTTTGTGGTTTTGGGGCCACATTTAAGAAACCATTGCTTAATCCAGCATGAGGAAGATATGGGTCTTTGTTTTCTTATGAAAATATGATCATTTCAGTTCTTATACTTTTTTATCCACTTTATTTTTATTTTGATAAGACATAGAATCTTTATTTCTTTGGCAGATGATACATAAAGTGAAGAAAAACCTTTTATAATCTCTTATTAAAAGCATACCAATAATCTAACAGTCATCTTAATGGGGAGAAAATTAAACTTATTTTGTATCAGTATATTATTGAGCTCATTTTAATTATTTTTATTAGTTTCAGAGGTAAAATTTAGTGATTCATCTGTTGCATGTAACATCCAGTGCTCATTATGTCAAGTGCCCTCCTTAATGGCCATCATCCAAATATCCCTTTCTCCCACCCACCTCCCCTCCAGCAGCTCTCAAGTTTGTTTCCTAGAGTTCAGTGTCTCTTACGGTTTGCCATCCTCTCAGTTTTCATCTTATATTATTTGTCCTCCCCTTCCCCTATGTTCACCTCTTTTGTTTCTTAAATTCCATATATGAGCGAAATCATATGGTATTTCTTCATTAATTTTTGTAAATGGTGCGAGATGGCATCTCAGTTTCATATCTAGTTGTTTTTCTACCAAATTTATTGAAAATACTAATTATTTCCCCCCACAAAATCTTGGGACTATGATAAAAAGTCAATTATGAATTTATGAGTTTACTTGTGAACTCTAAATTCTCTTCTTATATATGTCTATCCTCATAACAGTATAATAGTCTTGATAACTCCAACTTTATGGTAACTTTTGAAAATTGAAAATCAATCCTCCAATTTTGCTATTCTTTTTCAACATTATTTTGCTTATACTCCATCACTTAAATTTCCATATGATATTTAGGATCAGTTTTTCCATTCCTGCAACAAGAGAGACAGCTAGAGTTTTGATAGAAAATGTGTTGACTCAGTAGATGCATTTTGGAGATAGTATCATTTTAAAATGATTAAGTCTTCCAATTCATGATTATGGGATATCTTTCCAACTACTTAGGTCTGGAAAGGGGATTCTCTCCTAGAGCCTCCAGAAATGAATGCAGCCTAAGTGTTATCCAGTGAGGCCCATTTTGGAGATCTATACTATGAAACTGTAAAAGAAAAAAGAAAAAAATGTATTGTAAAAGCCACTAATGTATAATAATTTGTTCCAGGAGCTATAGAAAGGTAATATACTTTCTATTCCCAGTTTGCTATTTTTTTTAATCATGAAAAGTTGGATTTTGTCAAACGCTTTGTTGGCATTTGTTTTGGCATGTGTTTTCTGAACCTTTATTTTATTAATAAAGTAAATTAGATCATTGGTTCTCATATTTTGAATCAACTTTGCATTCCTGGAATAAATTCTACTTGAACATGGTCTATAATTCCCATTTATAGGTTGTTTCCTATACTTTTCTAGTGTTTTATGTAGGATTTTCTCAAAATCTTTATACTGTCATTTATATTTATCCACTTAGGTACATTAACCACCACTGTTCCTTGCAGGCTATGGTCTAATTTCCCTTTCATTTCATCCTGGGAGACTTCCTATAATATATTTTGTAGGGCTGCTACTAGCCATGAATTCTCTAGGTGTTTATCTATCAATGTATTAATTTCTCTCACATTTTTGAAGTGCAGTTTTGTTGGATATAGACTTCTTGGTTGACTTTTTTTCTTTTCCGTCACCATTTTTAGTATGTTATCCCAGTGACTTCTGACCACCATGGTTTCTGATGAGCAAATTGCTTTTAATCAGCATGTCCATTATACATATGTCAATACACCTGAGGGAGTCTCAGGGTTCTGAGACTCATTTCAATTTTCTTCACTTTTTTTTTCTTTCTGTTGTTCAGATTGGGTTATCTCAACTGATCTCTTTTCAAGTTGCCTAACAATTTCTGCCCACTCAAAAAACCTATTGATGATCTAAAGTTAGTATTTTTAAGACATTTTAAAAAAGTTTTAGCTTCACAAGAAAATTGTGTGGAATATACAGATATTTCTCATGTACCTCCTGCCTTTATATAGATATTTCTCATGTACCTCCTGCCTTTATATATCCTGCCATGTATAGACTCTCTGATTATCAAGTTCCCCACCAGAATGGTGCATTTGTTACAAGTAATGACCCTATATTGACAGACCATTATCATCCAAAGTCCATGGTTTATCTTAATGTTCACTCTTGCTGTTGGACACTCGGAGTTTTGACAAATGTATAATGATATGTATCCATCATTTTAGTATCATACAAACTATTTTCACTGCCCTAAAAATCCTCTGTGCTCTGTATTCATCCCCGACCCCTGGCAGCCACTGAAGTTTTTACTGTCTTTATAGTTTTGCCATTTGCAGAATGTTGTATAGTTGAAATTATATAGTATTTAGGCTTCTTTAGGTAGGGAAGAATGTCTCTAGGAGGATGGAGCTGAGTATTTCCCTTCTCTGATATGCAAGTCTGTAACTGACAGGATTAGGTATTTCTCTTCCTTCCGGTCAGTTAGGCTCTGGTTAAATAGTTTCTCCTGAAGACAGGTGTTATTAAAAAGAACAGTGTGTCTCTGGCAAATATCAAAAGGGTTACTTTTCCATTCCCCTGCCAAAAGAAGGAAGGCAATTTTCTGTGATGTTTATTGTGGGAAACTTGTAAAGCTCCTGGAGGTAAATCCCACAAAATTTGGGGGGTGGGATGTCCTTCCTATCAAGCCTCTAATATTTATAGGTCAACTTTTCCTACCCCTCTACTGGTTCCTGTGATAGTTTCCACTAATGACCCTCTACTCTGGTAAGCTTTGACTCCCAGCATTTGTCTATGTTTCTTTGGTGTTGAAAATTATAGGTTTCCTTGTGTCCTTACCTCTTTTACGGATCTTAGGAGAACTGTTTATTTTTAAGTCTGTTCATTTTTCTTCTCCCTGGATGTTAGGACAGAATGGTAACTTCCAAGCTCCTTATACATCGAACCCAATATTTAATATTCTTGTATTATCTTTCCATCCCAGAAATTCTAAGTTTTATTCATTTTCATGTGATTTCTATCTCTTCTTTAATATTTTCTTTTACTGAGAAACATTCTAATACTTTCTTTTTGTTATTTAAACATGTTTTTTTTTCAGTTCTTTGAACATATTTGAAATAGCTGATTTAAACTTCTTCCATTAAGCCCAACATATGGGCTTTAGAGACAATTGTTGGCGTTTATTTTTTCTTCCTAGAGCATGGACCATTCAATCCTTTTTTGCACATCTAGTTTCTGTTTTATGGAATGCTTAGCAAATTTGCAGGTTATCGTTGTGCTGGGGCCATGCTAATCTTTTCATTCTGATTTTAGTATATGTGCTGTCAAAGCAAGTACTAGTATTTTTCTTTTTAAACTGGGCATTTAAACTAACATAATGTGGCAATTCTGGAGATTAGATTGTATTCCCTCCCCATAGTTTGTTTTTACACCTATTTGTTATTATTTTCTGTGTTTAGTGACTGTTCTAAACTAATTCAAGACCACTCATAGTTTTTGTCACATGTGGTCACTGAAATCGCTCTTCAGCAACTGACAAGCTAGCTAACAATTAGACAAATATTTCCTTAAATTCCTGGAACCAATAAATCTTCCAGTCTTTCCTAAGGGGCTGTGTGTGTAGGTTGGTGATACCAAAACTCAGCAAGGTACTGTATAACTCTTATTATTACTTCCTGGGTTTGCAAAACCTTAAATTCAGACTAGAGACTAGATTATTCTTCGGGCATTCCTATAGTGTGTACAGTTCTGGGTATGTACAAAACTCTATGCACGTGCATGGCAATTTTGACTCTGAGAAAGATATTGTAGCCTTTCAAAGCCTCACATATACATTTTGTTTCCTGGATTTTACATCCAAGCTTTTGGATTAGCCTATTATCTTCTTCAAATCTTAGCTTCTACTATAGGCAACTGCAATGTTAAATAATTGCCTTTTATTGTTTTCAAGACCCATCACCATAAAAGGCTATTAATACTATATGAACTCTGAATCAGGTCAAAGACAGCACTGAGAATAAGGCCTTCTATGGACCAAGTGGACAGGGAAAATAATAACAATTTTCTGGGATTGGGGCTTTGAAGGAGCTCCAAGCTTACTCCTGCCCCCAAGTTTCTAGTTTTAAGAGTTATGGTCCTTGTACTTGATAGAATTCAGTCACTGTTTGTTTTTAAGATTTCTATACTTATTTGAGAGAGAGAGAGAGAGAGAGAGAGAGAGAGCAAGCACACACGTTAGAGGCAGAGAGAATCTCAAGCAGAATCCATGCTAAGCTAAGCGTGGAGCCTGATGCAGAACTCTATCTTGTGACCCTGATAGGATCATGGCCTGAGCAGAAACCAAAAGTCCAGTCCGTGTTTTCCAATAAAAACTACCTGGATTGCTGAAGGCCTTTGCTTAATTTCCAGAGTTTGGAAAAAAATTTGATGCAGAGAATGTTTTCCAAGTTCTCATTGCTTTTATGGAGAAGAAGATTTATGGAAGTGCTTAATCTGCAATTCTTGCTCAAATCACAACCAAATTTTACTATATTGATTTTTTTTAAGTCCAGAAACCTTGCTAAGTCTTTTAAACTCAAATTGTTTTTTGAAGATTATTTTATTTGTATAGGAATACAATGCTAGAATCTACAAAGATGATTGCTATTCTCTTTCCAATTCTATAATTTCAGTTCTTTTTTTCTTCAGCCTATTACACTGATTAGTACTTCTAGTATCATGATAAAGAGGAGGAGTGATAATACTCATCTTCCTTGTATTCCCCATCTCAGAAAAAAGCTATCAGTTTTGCCATAATCATTCAGATAAAAATATTCTTCTCATCCCAGTTTACTAAACAATTTTACCATGAATTGATTTTATTAAATTGTTACTGTTATCTTTTGATATAATCATATGGTTTCATTAAATTATTAATGTTGTACATTACTAAGTATTTAAAGCATATCAAAAACCAAGGATGTATGGTTTTAAGATAGCCAGCTATAGCAAATGATAAAAGTCAGCAAGCAGGGATAACAATGCTTTACCATTTTGAAAGAATGAATATCAGGATACATTCAATTCCTACAACATTCTTGGGTAACACTGGAAACAAGGTCCAATTTATGAAGTTCTCTACTGTCAACCCTATTAGGTGAATGGGACTGAACAATTACTAAGTGATTTTTGTCAAGTTCTAACTTGGTGCTATCTTTTAAAACTTTTGGTGAATAAAAATAACTTTAAAATATCCAAAAAAGCTCCAGTGACTTGTAACATCCCAGGGTTAAAGACCATATACACTGTTGACAGAGTGTCTAGGTGTGAATTCCAGATCTTTCAGTTAATAGTTGTGACTCTGGGCATAGCACCTCTGTGTACCTCGGTTTCCTCTCTATTAAAATACCAATAGTATCTTCCCAGAACTCTTCTTTCTTGATTTTATTTATTTACGGAAGAGAGAGAGAGAGAGAGAGAATGCACACAAGCATGGAGAAGGGCAGAGGAAAAGGAACAAGCAGGATCCCACTGAGAGCAGAGCCCAACGTGGGACCTGATCCCATGACCACAGATCATGACTTGAGCCAAAGTTAGATCTTTAAACAGACACTTAACCAACTGAGCCACCCAAGCTCCCCCCTCACAAATTCCTAAAGTGTTATGTATGTTAAGTGTATCAAGTTCTGGGAAAAGACCCTGTTAATAGAAAATGTTATAAGAATGTCAGTTAATATTATGAACTTCCTGTCTACTTTAAGTGCACTGCCTAATATGTGGATGGGTTCTATCATTGATATTACCACCCATTTCTACAACCAATATAAACCTGCAGTCTTATCAAATTAAGAGTTAAGATAGTGCTGTTTAGATTGCTAGTATATAATGTCCATCCTAAAAAAAAAAATCAGAATTATAATTGGGAATTAGTTTTTTAAAACCTTATCTCTCTACCATCTTTTACTACCAGATCTATAACTCATGCATTAATGAAAACTTGAGTTCATTATACAGACATATTACCAGATTTTCAATCTTGTTAAAACCTTATAAAGGACACTTTTAGGAAGAGTAATGTTTGATGTTTTGCCTTTAAAATGGTAGTTTTCTGGGTCTTATAAAGAATTTCCAGGTTATTAAGTAAAGCTCTTCCAAAGATACTACTATAAATTATTCCCAAGTTAAAAGACAACTATCATATGATCTCCCTGATATGAGGAAGTGGAGATGCAACAGGGGTGGGGGTTAAAGAGGTAGGAAAAGAATAAATGAAACAAGATGGGATCGGGAGGGAGACAAACCAAAAGAGACTCTTAATGTCATAAAACAAATGGAGGGGGATAGGGGGAGGGGTGTTGGGAGAGGATGGTGGGGTTACATTATATGTTTATATAAAAATAAAAAAAATAATAAAAAAGTCATCCCTTCATAATCATCAAAAAATTTAATGCCTGTCATATAAAAAGCAGAATATGGAGGTAAATGGTCCATTGTATTAATGATGCAGAAATCATACATGGTATTTTGAGTCACACACAATATCAAAGGATATAAACAGCAATAAAGATGATGAGGGCTTTCTACAAATGAGAGAATATCTTCAGGAGAAAAGCTCCCTGTGACTTTTGAACCCCTACTTTAACTAATAGCAGCTTGTGAGAGAATATACCTGACAAGGTTTCATTCAAGCTTCATGAGAAATAATAGAATTAGTCAAAGTGAGGGACACCATGGTAGCACTTGAAACAGTGTTGGTAAACATATACCATTCATTCATTCATTCATTCAAGAAATACTGTTAAGCTCCTGCTGTCCAGTTGGTCTCAGAGACCTAAGAGAAAAGGACTGATGTAATATCTTTCCTCAAGGAGAAGAGGTAGGCAGTAAACAAGCAAGCAAACAAGTAGACAAATAATTTTAATATATTTAGTAATTTTAGTAAAAGGTAAGGTTAAAATAATCAAACATATATGACAGTGAAGAAAAGCTAAAGGCAGGCATACTTTAAGTAAGGTCCTTTTGGAAGCCCTCACTGAAAAAATGACAAAGCATTTGGACTGAAACTTGAAAGAGAAAAAGAAAGAGAAACTTGAAAGAGAAAAATCAGAACAGCTAGTGTATATTTGCTGGCACTCATGTCCTACATGCTCAGAGCTTCCATCATTGGTGAATCACAACATTTTCTGGAAACACTAGATAAAAACT
Organism: Taxidea taxus jeffersonii; assembly: GCA_003697995.1. Classification (NCBI taxonomy): domain Eukaryota; kingdom Metazoa; phylum Chordata; class Mammalia; order Carnivora; family Mustelidae; genus Taxidea; species Taxidea taxus. The sequence goes on from ML095834.1 coordinate 100,903, forward strand.
CAGTATCTTTCACAAGTTCCTGTTTCTAAATCCATACTACATTCCTGTTAGCATGTAAGGTAAAAATTATTTGCATTCTGGGTCTCAATCTCTTACAGCAGTAATTTTTTTATCACTGCAATTCCTAATTCTAACTGCTCTTCATTTCCTTGCAGGAATATTCTTCTCCAGGCTTCTTTTCTCTTATGATGTTTTTGATCAAAGCCTTGTCTTTGCACTCAGGGACTCCCACCATTCATCTGTGTACTGATGAGAGGCTCATCCATTGAAAACACATTCTTAGAATTATCTTAACTTTCACACAGTAATGCTAAGTTTCCTATCAGCCTATGTGGTTTACTTATTCACCAGTATCCTAGACTTGAACTTAATAAGGAACACAACCTCAAACTGGTTGCTCAGCCCAGTTGAAAGTTGTATTTATGAAGTATTACACATTCATCCCTTTCTGTGAAATATTTATGCAAGTTGAAAATCAAACTTTCATGCTGGGGACAAAACATTGGACTCTGTTGGCTATACCACCCCTCTACCCTGGTGGTAGCTCCCAATTCACTCCAGAAGACCTTATTTTTTTATTTAATTTCTTTTCAGTGTAACAGAATTCATTGTTTATGCAAGACACCCAGTGCTCCATGCAATGCATGCCCTCCACAATACCCACCACCAGGCTCCCCTAACCTCCCACCCCCCACCCCTTCAAAACCCTCAGATTATTTTACAGAGTCCATAGTCTCTCATGGTTCATCTCCCCCTCCAATTTCCCCCAACTCCCTTCTCCTCTCCATCTCCCCATGTTCTCCATGTTATTTCTTATGCTCCACAAATAAGTGAAACCATATGATAATTCACTCTCTCTGCTTGACTTATTTCACTCAGCCTAATCTCTTCCAGTCCCGTCCACGTTGATACAAAAGTTGGATATTCATCCTTTCTGATGGAGGCATAATTCTCCATAGTGTATATGGACCACATCTTCCTTATCCATTCGTCCATTGAAGGGCATCTTGGCTCTTTCCATGGTTTGGCGACCATGGCCATTGCTGCTATGAACATTGGGGCACAGAGGGCCCTTCTTTTCACTACATCTGTATCTTTGAGGTAAATACCCAGTAGTGCAATTGCAGGGTCATAGGGTAGCTCTATTTTTAATTTTTGAGGAATCGCCACACTCTTTTCCAAAGTGGCTGCACCAACTTGCATTCCCACAAACAGTGTAGGAGGGTTCCCCTTTCTCCACATCCTCTCCAACACATGTTGTTTCCTGTCTTGCGAATTTTGGCCATTCTAACTGGTGTAAGGTGGTATCTCAATGTGGTTTTAATTTGAATCTCTCTGGTGGCTAGCGATTATGAACATTTTTTCATGTGCCTGATAACCATTTGTATGTCCTCATTGGAGAAGTGTCTGTTCATGTCTTCTGCCCATTTTTTGACATGACTATCTGTTTTGTGTGTGTTGAGTTTGAGAAGTTCTTTATAGATCCTGGATATCAGCCTTCTGTCTGTACTGTCATTTGTAAATATATTCTCCCATTCCATGGGTTACCTCATTGTTTTGTTGACTGCTTCCTTTGCTGTGCAGAAGCTTTTGATCTTGATGAAGTCCCAAAAGTTCATTTTCACTTTTGTTTCCTTTGCCTTTGGAGACATATCTTGAAAGAAGTTGCTGTGGCTGATATCGAAGAGGTTACTGCCTATGTTCTTCTCTATGATTCTGATGGATCCCTGCCCCATGTTGAGGTCTTTTATGCATTTCGAGTTTATCTTTGTGTAAGGTGTAAGAGAATGGTCAAGTTTCATTCTTCTACTTATAGCTGTCCAATTTTCCCAGCACCATTTATTGAAGAGACTGTCTTTTCTCCACTGTATATTTTTTCCTGCTCTGTCGAAGATTATTTGACCATAGAGTTGAGGGTCCATATCTGGGCTCTCTACTCTGTTCCACTGGTCTATGTGTCTGTTTTTATGCCAGTACCATGCGGTCTCTGTGATCACAGCTTTGTAGTAAAGCTTGAAATCAGGCAACATGATGCCACCAGTTTTGTTTTTCTTTTTCAACATTTCCTTAGCAATTCGGGGTCTCTTCTGATTCCATACAAATTTTAAGATTATTTGTTCCATCTCTTTGAAAAATACTGGTGAAATTTTTATTGGAATGGTATTGAAAGTATAGATTTCTCTAGGCAGTACAGACATTTTAACAATGATTATTCTTCTGATCCAAGAGCATGGAATGGTCTTCCATCTTTTTGTGTCTTCTTGGATTTCTTTCATGAGTGTTCTGTAGTTCCTCAAGTACAGATCCTTTACCTCTTTGGTTAGATTTATTCCCAGGTATCTTATGGTTCTTGGTGATATAATAAATGGAATTGATTCTCTAATTTCCCTTTCTGTGTTTTCATTACTAGTGTATAAGAAATCAACTGATTTCTGTACATTAACTTTGTATCCTGTCACATTACTGAATTGCTGTATGAGTTCTAGTAGTTTGGGGGTAGAGTCTTTTGGGTTTTCCATATAAAGTATCATGTCATCTGCGAAGAGAGAGAGAGTTTGACTTCTTCATTGCCAATTTGGATACCTTTTATTTCTCTTTGTTGTCTGATTGCTGTTGCTAGGACTTCTAATACTATGTTGAACAAGAGTGGTGAGAGTGGGCATCCTTGTTGTGTTCCTGATCTCAATGGGAAGGCTGTGAGCTTTTTCCCATTGAGAGTGATATTTGCTGTGGGTTTTTCATAGATTTTATGAAGTTCAGGAATGTTCCCTCTATCCCTATCCTTTGAAGCGTTTTAATCAGGAATGGATGCTGGATTTTGTCAAATGCTTTTTCTGCATCAATTGAGAGGACCATGTGGTTCTTCTCTCTTCTCTTATTGATTTGTTCTATCACGCTGATTGATTTGCGAATGTTGAGCAATCCTTGCAACCCAGGGATGAACCCCACCTGGTCATGGTGGATAATCTTTTTAATGTGCTGTTGGATCCTATTTGCTAGGATCTTGTTGAGAATCTTAGCATCCATATTAATCAGTGATATTGGTCTGAAATTCTCCTTTTTGGTGGGGTCTTTGCTGGGTTTGGGGATCATGGTAATGCTGGCTTCATAAAGAGTCTGGACGTTTTCCTTCTGCTTCAATTTTTTGAAACAGATTCAGGAGAATAGGTGTTATTTCTTCTTTGAAACTTTGGTAGAATTCCCCCGGAATTCATCAGGTCCTGGGCTCTTGTTTTTTGGGAGGTTTTTGATCACTGCTAGATATGGGTCTATTCAGGTTGTCAGTTCTTCCTGGTTCAATTTTGGAAGTTATTAGTTTTCCAGGAATGCATCCATTTCATCCAGGTTGCTTAACTTATTGGCATATAACTGTTGATAATAACTTCTGATGATTGTTTCTATTTCCTTGGTGTTAGTTGTGATCTCTCCCCTTCCATTCATAATTTTATTAATTTGGGCTTTCTCTCTTTTCTTTTGGATTAGTTTGGCAAATGGTTTATCGATCTTATTGATTCTTTAAAAAAACCATCTTCTAGTTTCATTGATGCCTTTTACTGTATCTCTAGGTTCTATCTCATTGATCTCTGCTCTAATCCTGATTATTTCCCTTCTTGTGTGTGGGGTTGGCTTAATTTCTTATTGATTCTCCAGTTCTTTAACATGTAGAGACAGCTGGTGTATTCTGGATTTCCCCCCCCTTTTTTTTGAGGGACGCTTGGATGGCAATGTATTTCCCCCTTAGGACTGCCTTTTTGCATCCCATAGGTTTTGGACTGAAGTGTCTTCATTCTCATTGGTTTTCCATGAATTGTTTAAGTTCTTCTTTGATCTCCTGGTTGATCCAAGCATTTTTAAGCAAGGTTGTCTTTAGCTTCCAGGTGTTTAAGTTCCTCCCAAACTTTTCCTTGTGGTTGAGCTCCAGCTTCAAAGCATTGTGATCTGAGAATATGCAGGTAATAATCTCAACCTTTTGGTTGAGCCCTGATTTGTGACCCAGTATGTGGTCTATTCTGCAGAAGGTTCCATGTGCACTCAAGAAGAATGAGTATTCTGTTATTTTACGGTGGAATGTTATGTATTTATCTATGAGGTCCATCTGGTCCAATGTGTCATTCAATGCTCTTGTTTCTTTATTTTCTGCTTTGATGATCTATTACTGAGAGTGGCATGTTAAGATCTCCTACTATTAATGTATTCATATCAATATGACTCTTAATCTTGATTAACGGTTTTCTTATGTAATTGGCTGCTCCCATAAATATTTACAATTATTAGATCAAAAGGCCTTAATTTTTGTGAACACAATGGCAAGCCACAGCTCCCAGTACAAACACCCTTTAGTCAAGAAAAGACCATAATACAACTTTAGCCTTCATAAGGGGGCTGTGTTTTTTTTTAAATCACTCTTCTACACAATTGTACATAACAAGCAGTGTTCAGGTGTTATGTCCTTCCATTGGTTTTGTAAAAATACAAGATATATCCTCAAGAAATACACTATTGTGTATGCCGGACAGATACTGTTGAAGTCTTGTTTGTCTACATTACTCCTACTTGAAGACTGAGGTATAAAATTTAGAAGAAATGTTTTCTGTGCCCTTTAGGTCTAGAATGCTTGCACATCTTTAATAACTAGACATATATGACTGCATATTCCTTTGCTTGGCTTATGATAAATTTGACATATGCATTTGACAGGCCTGCATGTATAATTATATTTTCTCATCCTGCTTTTATTTGGTTAATGATGTACATCTTCACTAAAATAATAATAATTTATTCAACACTTACTATGTACCAGAGATTGTGGTGTTTACAATGTAAAACCATGATTTACAGGACTTGATATGGCTTGCAGAGGCAGCTTGGGAATCCCAGATGCTCTGGGAAAGAGGGAGGTCAGCCAAATGAAATGCAACAGCTCTTCACTTTATGCTTGGCACCCCTACCAGTTACTTCCATGCTGGTTCCTCCTAAGTAAAAGAAATATTAAATTGAATCCTGACTTATAAACTGTCTGTGATTATGATGCTAATTAAAAATAATTTTTACTGAGCAATCCAATGGGTCTGCCAGTTTACCAGCTCTGTAAAAAACTAAATTATTTCATAAAACATATCCCACAATCTCTCCACCAAGGATATATCTCACAGGATCAACAAAATGTACTAAATACAAACCTTAAAAATAAGAATAATCACAGATAATTTCCATGGGCTGTTCTCAAAGATTTACCTCCTACTAGATGTAGTACCCTTTTTTTCTTCTTTTTTAGGAATTCTTTCAGTAAAGATTTTTGTTTTGTTCTGGCACTTCTCTACAGATGGGTTCATCTTTATTGGTATTGTACCAAAGTTTTTTGTCATTGATTTCCCTGCTTTTCATGTTGTCCACCTTCACAAAGGCATTCCACTGCACTCAAGTGAGATAGTATTTCATTATAAAAGAACTAGCAACATGACAACATAATTTGAGTTGCCTACTTGTAAAGAAGAACTTCTGTGTAGGAGGTGTGTATAATAAACCCTGCCTGTCCACAGATATTTTAAACAGCCAAACCATATTTTTGTCTCATAAAAAGATACCCTATCTTTAGTGTCTAAAATAAAAATTCCCCCTGAAATAGAGCATAGAAACATTAGAGTCTCTAACCTGGCTGTGACATATTCTTCTAGGGTATACCTGAAAGAGCCATTAACTCCCCAGGTATCCATATCCATCATGGTCCTGATAGTACACAGCTGGCACACCACACAATGGGTTAAGTGAAGTAAGGTGGGAAGGGTTAAATTAACCAATAAGGACTGTGAAGCACACAGAGTCTAATTATACCAGAAAGTCCTTCCAGCTCCCAGGCCTGAAGGGATAACGGGAAGGAACATTAATACCAGACCCAGTGAGAGCTGAGCTTTGGAAGAGAAACTGTATAAGAGCAATTTTGGTCACAGAGAGAAAATTCAGCCACTGTTACCCTGTAAGAGAACGTAGTGATCCAGAGCAATAAGTACATCTTTCTCCTCCAATCCTCTCCTTTCTTGCCAGTGATTTCCAACAAGTCCAC
>RCUC01085255.1:0-32519 GCA_003697995.1 Taxidea taxus jeffersonii
CCCCCCCAAAAGGAAAACCTAGCGTGAGCACATACAAAACTTTCTTTTCCTGGTGTCTCTTAGTTCGGAGGAGAGAAGTGGGCATTTTTGAAAGGTCAGTGACAAAGGGAAGCCAAAAGAATATAGCCATAGAAGATACCAGAAGCATACAGCATCTAATTTCCCGAAGACTGATTTCTGATCCTCCCATGAGGGGTGACGTCTTAACTGTAGGGTACCCAAGAGCTGTTCTCCCCCCTGGAGACCGAGGATGACCCCAGTCCCTGCGTATTCTGGCACTCAGGACTGGTTTTCCACGGGAGGGATTCACCCTGAAGAGAGGGATCCCAACCCCACCCCCTGGACGATGACTTATCAGGTCTGCAGATCTGCTGACGTGAGAATAACTGAAATGTGCAATAACTTACGATCTTCATGTAATGAGAGGGACTCGTTTCCCCCTCCGACATGAGGCTTTGCACACCCGAGGAGCTTACTAACTGAGTTGAGTGGATAGTAAATGGCACTTTGTTTCTCAGACTGATTTACAGAACTGAAATGACTGGTGGCCCGGCAAATAGTTAAATAAGCCTGTTGTGGGGTTTTCCAATGTCCTCAGGCTCTTTTAGACGAGACCATTAGGTAAATCCTTCCCCCTGTTCATTCCCTCCCTCCATTAGCCCAATGCGTTCTGCATGGATGCGTTTTGGGCAGAAGGAGGAACAAGGTTGCATTCATGAGAAGCCCTCCGTTGAGCCCCCTGGAGCAGTGATGGGTGTTATTCGGGGAAAGTGGGGTGCGGACAGCCCCCGCATAGACACACAGATGGAAAGAAGCAGAAGGTGGCCTGGGCCCAGAGCACGGTGAAGGCGGGGAAATTTGGGCCAAAGACAGTCAATACAAGAGGCCGACTTCAGCTCGTGGGCGGTTTGCTGGAGGAAGGAAACTTAAGCAGACCTTCGCGAAATTGAGCAATTAGTGTTTCTAAACCGCATGCACAGGAAGGGAGCGTTGGTAAGTGTCCTCTTACGCACGGATAGGACAATAGAAAAGTAACCGGAAACCTAAGAATACACCGTGTTAACTGCTACGAACCTGACAATGAGAAGCGATTTGCCCTTTGGATCCGCAACGATGAAGAAGGGCGTGGGTTCACAGGGGCTTGCAAGCTTGCTAGAGGGAGGATCCATTAACTCCAGGTTTCTCAGGAAGCACCGAGGTCGCCCAAGAAGCTTTTTTTTAAAACCGCACGTCCTTTGAACCAAAATGCTCTGTACTTTCCTCATGAAAACACTCCTCCCACTTTCTTCGCATTCCCTGTTTATTAAATACCTAAATTCTCTACCAGACTAGCAACACTGTGGGAGGGGTGGTGTCTATCTTGATTGTTCTATTCCCAGTGTCAAGAGAGATGTGTGTTAGTAGGAGCTCAATACCTCTATTAAGGAAGCTTGGAAACTCCCCATTTCTAAGATGTATCCCCAGGAAACAGGCGAGTGTGCAAAAATGTTGGTAAAAGTCCATTTATCTCTTCACGGCTTCTACAACGTCTAAAAATGAGGGACTGGCTAGATAAATTAAAGCCATCTATTCAACAGAAGACTATGCAACCATTAAAACGATGCTCCAACAAATAAGAATATTTTTAAAAATAGAGATAAAGGGGAAAAATAATGTTCCACGTTTTTTTTAAAGATTTTATTTATTTATTTGACAGAGAGGGAGAGAGAGAGAGATCACAAGTAGGCAGGGAGGCAGGCAGAGAGAGAGGGGGAAGCAGGCTCCTTGCTGAGCAGAGAGCCTGATGCGGGACTCGATCCCAGGACCCTGAGATCATGACCTGAGCCGAAGGCAGAGGCCTAACCCACTGAGCCACCCAGGCGCCCCCCTGTTCCACATTTATTGACCTGGAAGTATATTCACAACACAGAGACCTGGGAAGACAAAGCCGGTTACACAGCCATGCACCAACCATTGAGAAATTTTTCTAAAATCAAAAAGCCGGGTGGTCGGAAGTCAGGTATTTTTTATTTTCCTCTTTAGATTTCTGCATTGGCTGACTTAAACAAGTTTTCTTTAAAAAATTCCTTTTATAGTGTGAAAAGCCAATAAAACCACTTCCATTCTGAAAACAATGTAATTGTGGTTCCCATTTGGCCTTTCTCCATATATGGGCCAATTATGTGTTGCTCTCCTGAAAGGAGGAAAAATGGCTTCAATTAGAGAACACAAGAAACTAGCACCTCATTAATTGAAGGAATTAAAAAGAAGGAATTGGGTCTGCCAGAGGCTCTCTCCTTTGTAGCAAACAAAAGGACCCTGAAAAGAAATTTTAAAAAAGCCAAAGAAATAAAAGCCCATCACAGGCCGTAAGTTGACTTGGTGCCCAATGCAGACTCAGAACAGCAAATCTGGAAGTGATGAACCAGATCCTTTGGATCCTGACACATAATAACACATCCTTGCAGCCAGCGTCACCTGCCTGGAGGCCTCCAAGTCCTCGAGCCTCCTGTAATCGCCTTTTTTTTTTTTTTTTTGGTAAATAACCAAACATTCACTCAAGAGCCTACTCTTTTATTATTTTATAATATTATTATTATTTTATAATAATATGCTCTGGCTATAGGATATTTGTGGCCTTGGCAGCCTTGGCAAGATTTCTGATGACACCCCCAGGTTTGGAGACATCACAGCCCCTGTGTCCCGTCCCTCTGCCATTCCAGCCACGGGGTCCTTCTCCTTGGTTGTCCCTTTCATCGTGTCTGTGCCTGCTGTCATGTTTCCTCCAGCCACCTACTCTGTTCTAGACCCTTCTCTCCCACATCAGCTCTCCTCTCCATCTTCCAAGCCCACAGAGCCTTTTTCCTCCAGAATTGCCGACATCCACCTTAATTTACGAAGCAGAACGATTTCGTTCTCTCTTACTCTCTGTCCTCCTCTGTCAATCACAACCCATTACAGACGGCACTGGGGGCTTTATGCCTTCTTACCAAAAAGCCCACATACGTGTTTTCTTAAGCATGGATGCCACCTACAATGAATTGTGCTTTTCTTCCTAGAATGTAAAACATCTCAGTTAATTTTAATTTTTTTAGAGAGTAATTTCCTCTCCTCGTTTGAATATAGATAAACGTCAGGCATCAGAGGCACCTAGCTACATGGATATTTGCTCCATTTCTGTATTTCTGTATACACAGGCTCATCCCTGTCCGTGCACAATTAGTTTTTCAAATCAATAAAACCCGGAGCATTCTTTAAGAATCTGTTCCCAGGTCTGTTGCACAAGCTTTCAAGGCAGGGAAGCAAAACCAGAACGTGTGGAAAAGGTATTTTGGGGTTATGGCACAGACATTTCGTAGGAAATCCCAAAGCAGGTGTATCTCAAGAGTGTCTTTGCAAAGTGGTCTGGAATCATGGAAGAGAAGACTTTCTGTTTTGATGATGGTTTTGACAGCTATCCACGGCCTTCAGAGACGGTTCAGCCTCTGGTTCCTTGCACTTGTCCCCTTGTAAGTTTCCCCCTCAGCTGGGCTTTCTGTCTCTGAACTCAAGGGAGAGGGCACCCGCAGGTCCAGGAGAGAGAGAGAGTACTCTTCGAAGTGGCCCCAGGTTGTATACCTGTAATTTTTCCTCGCTCTATTTCAAGCTGTGAATAATTTAGAGCCTCACTAGGTGCCATTGGCTATTCAACAAATCTCTGCTATTTCCCCTCTTTCTGTCTTGGATTGCCCCGAAAACATTTACTAGAGCACCTGGCGTGGAATTTGCACCTATGCGTTCATGAAACACGACCCGCGTTACCCAAGAGCATGTGTGTGTGTTGACGGGAACCAGCCTAAATACGGTTTCAAAGTCATGTCCAGGAAGCTTCATGAACTTATTGTGGGTATCCACATTCTGGAGGGACGTTTATAGCAACATCGAAAAGGCCAGATAATGGCCCCATTTAGAATGGCCATTTAGTACCAGAAATACATTTCCTCAAATAAATCTGCTGATTACACTTGCACCGACTTGACAGCTCAGTGCAAAATGCCTCCCCGTGTGTCCATCCACATCAGGGACCTCAGATGAAGAAATACAATTGGCCCTTTTCGGAAACGATTGCACAAAATGAGAAGAGAAAACATCTGGCCAGAGCAAGCATTTATTATCTGGCCAGTGGCCCACTTGAAATCATAACTATTGCTTCAGGAAGACTCGGCCACAATTCAAGACCCAGAAAAGCATTACTAGAAATATCTTTGAGATGACAAAAGGAAAAAAAAGAAACAAGTTTTCTTTCGGATATACTATAAAGATGAGGCGGACGGTGGGAGGCTGGTTCGTGAACCCTTCCTTGGGTTGGCTGATTTAAAGCCCTTCAGAGCTTCCCCTTGGCTTTTAGGATGAAGTTTAAATTCCTTAGGATGACAGAAAAGACCCTTCATAGTTGGGTGGCACCCTCTCTGTCCCCAGGAGTCTTCCATGATCTGCTTTCACCATACAGAATCACCAGCAAATGTCTCTTGCTCTCTGTAGTTCTCTCCCTTCTCCTATCCACACCTGCTTCCTCTAGTAAACATTATTTTTTTAATGTTTGGTGAAAAAATTTTAAAGGATTTTATTTGTTTGAGAGAGAGAGAGAGTGCGCTCCCGAGCTTGAGCCGGTTTCGGGGAGGGGCAGGGAGGGGCAGGGAGAAGCAGGGAGCCTGATGCGGGGCTTGATCCCAGGACCCTGGGATTAACTGACTGAGCCACCCAGGTGCCCCTTCCTCTAGGAAAATCTTATTTGTCATTAGGAATTCAGTAGAGAGTTTGTGTCCCCCACCCCCACGACCCCGCCCCAGCCTACGGAAGTCTTCCTTGAGGCTCTTCCTTGATCCCTGACTGATCTGGTCCCCCCAGCTCCGATGGCTGCGCTGGTCACCTCGTGTCTTTTTCTCATCTGTCTTCCAGTAGCTGAGAGGAAGGGCTGAGTCTCTGGTGCTGGAACTTACTAGGGGCTTGATGAACATTTCTGAACTAATAAGTCGCGTTATGTACCATGTACCAGGAGCTATTCTTAAGTCCTTTACGTGCCTTATCTCTGGGTCCCCCCCTTGGCTTAGAGTGGGGACTCTTAATAACCCCATTTTACAGAGAGATAAGTAAAGCACAGAAGGTCTGAGTGACACTGCGGGGACAGTCAATGTTGGGATCAGGATCCGAACCCAGGTGGTTAGACTCCCGAGCTCCCATTCTTAGATACCACGCTGGGCTGAGGGAATAAAGGATGGAAAATCACACTGGTAGGGAGACAACTGGATGTTATCTCTTGAGAGTGGAGGAGGCCAGGAGAAGCTAGAGTTCTGTCTTCACGCATGCCAGAGTCCAGCCCCGTGCTCTCAGGAGCCTGATGCCAATACTATGTCGCCTGCGGGGAGGCCGGTGAAGGGGGGTGGGGGGGCGGGGGCAGGATGAGCTGCTCGTTCTCTTCGTCATCCTCTTGCTCCTCTCACTTCTCTCCAAATTGTTCCTTCCAGGGTGAATAATGATTGATTGCAGGGGTAGCCATAAATCATTCCATTTTCTTGGGCTATAAATGATCAGCCCCACTTACCCTTATTACTGCTACCCAAACATCAGTATTTTGGAAAAAAGTGCCCTCTCTCTCTCCACTCCAGGCATTTTGAGGCTGAAATTGTCACAGATCCCTCCCACGTGTGCTGGTGCCCCAGCCACAAGGCATCAGGCTCTTCCGTTGTCCCCTTCTGGGCTCTGGTGGTCCATCACTCAGATCCAGGTGGGACAAAGGGAGAAGTGATCAAGAGGAAGGTGGGAACCAATCCAGGGGGCAGCTGGGGTGCCAGCTGGGCTCCAGCAGGGTTTTCCTCTGGTTTCGCCAGGAATGGACACTGCTGCTGGAAAAGGGCAGAAGGGCAGAGCGGCAGACCACGTCCTTTGGCCATTCTAGTGCCTCAGCCCCAGGACAGTGCTTGGGGCTTAGTACGATCTTGGTGAACATTTGTTTGTCTGTGAAAGGTAAGAGAGAAGGGGGGGAAGAAGGAGGGAAGGAAGGAAGGAAGGAAGGAAGGAAGGAAGGAAGGAAGGAAGAGAAAGAGGAGGGAGGGAAGGAGGGAAGGGAGGGAGGGAGGAAGGAAACAGGAAAGAGGGAAAGAGGGAGGGAGAGAGGAAGGAAGGAAAGGAGGGAGAGAGGAAGGTTGGTCCAGGAAGATACAGACTTGAATATTGAAGAGGGGAAGGTTTGACATGAGACAAGAGCCATGGGTCATGTTCACTCAAGGTAGATCCACATCTGAGGGTGGGGGGTGGTCATTAGGGGGGTGGGTTTTATTGTCAACATCTTTTCCCTATGACTTGATTTCTTGTAGGTTCTGAGAGCATGCTACTTTCCCTGAGTGCAGGATTTGCACTTTGCCGGCAAACAAATTGCTGCATTGGGATTTTAAACAGCTTCCCAGGTCCCACGGTGGCTCGGAGACACACCCCCTCTAACATTTCAGGATGGGTTATGGACTCTCAGTTCATCGTAGTTGCCTTCCCCCAATCTCACCATGCGAAGGCCTCCTAATGAGATTCTATCCGAGCTCGCTCAGTTGCTTGTTTATTTTTTTTCCTGGGTACGCCTGGAGAGATGGCGATGACGACCCTGAACTCTGATTATTTTATCACAGTGAGGTCAGCCCAATGAGATCTCATGGCTGAGACCCAGAAAATATCATAACTCATTCAAGATAAGGTCAGAGTTGTGGAGTAAATCACCAACTCTATAGTTAGAACAGCCCTCCCTATAACCGATGTCCATGTGCAGACGTGTTCTTAATCAGCTCCTCCAAACAAAGCACTCTCTATTTGAAGGGTTTCAGCTTTAATCTCAGACAATAACGGTCATTCACTTTCTCAAGGCGGCAGCTGCCTTCCCCTCTCTACTAAAATTCCTTAATTGGAATCACCCTCTCATTGACCGAAACCATTCATTACAGACTATTCCAGACAGGTTCCTGATAACTTTGTAGTAGCCGGAGCTCTCTTCTCTTATTTAAGATGCTTTTCCGCTCCAGGAAGCTCTGGTCACCGCTTGGAAAGCTACTTTCTTTTGTCCTCACGTTCACAACACACAGCTTTGGATTTGGTGGCAGATCTGGGACCACTCAATCTTGGGGTTTCATGATTCATCCAACAAGGTTGATTAGAGCTGGCTCTAGGAAATAGGTATTCTCCTCTGCCCCTGGTGGGAGTGCAAGTTGATACAACATTGCTGGAAAGCAGTTTTGTGCCACGTGTCAAGGAATTAGATCATTAATGAAGAATTAATATTAATGTTCATCAATTAGCACTAATATTAGTAATATTAAATAAATTATCAATAACTTAAAAGTAGTTGTTCAAATAAATGTCTAGAAATCGATCTCAGAGAATCATGTCTGTGTCAAAGGATTTGGCTATGAGGATGCTCACTGAGACTTTTTTTTCTAAGAGCAAAAAACTAGAGCCACCGAAATAATAATAAAGGATTCATTCAATTAATTCGTGAATTATACATACATTTTTTAATGGTAAAACCACATGAGATAGACGGGAACCACAGGGCCAGTGCAGGAACTTGGGGCAAGCCAAGCTGGTCCCAACCTTGGCCATCCCCCAGCGGGACATGGTGGGAAGGGTGACCAGGATATGTGGGGAGCCCTTCAGGGAGCAATAAGCCATGGTCCAGAACAAGGCCAGCCCAAGGGACTTGCAGAGCAGAGTCAGGAGAATAAAGACTTTCCCTTCTCTCTGCTCTCCACCTCAGGCTGCTGATGACTCAGCTAAAACCAACAGCAAAGGTAATGGGCGCTGTGGGTGGTGTCCCTCCAGGGAACACGCAGATGGGAAGGGGCAGGAAGAGCAGACAGCATGTCCGCAGGGAAATGTGGTTCCCTGTGGCCGCCATAACATGTTTCGAAGGCCAGAAGTCTAACATCGAATTGTCCTCATGGGGCTGGTTCGTTTTGGAGGCTCCAAGGGAGAACCTATCCCAAGCCCCTATCCAGGCTTCTGTTGGCCACTAGCAGTGGTGTCCCTTGGCTTATAGGCACGGCACTCAAATGTGTGTTACTCCTACTCTCCTCCTCTGAGAACAGTCGTTTCTGGATTCGGGGCCCAGCCAGCTAATCCAGGACCATGGCAAGATACTCAGGCAGACACATGGGTATAAGGACAACAGAGCAGAAAAAACAGTATGTTCTTGTCCTTTTTTTTGGTAAGAAAACCATGTATGTGTGTACCCAGGCATAAAAAAGTAATTGTGAGAGGACACATAGAAGTGTTCACAATGGCTCTTCATCTGTGGTAAGATTACAGATGACTTTTCTTTGTTTTCATTCATTCATTCATTCATAGTTTCTACATTTAAAAAAGATGATGCTATATTACTTTGTACTATGAAAAAGCAAATAACAACCAGAGACAGGAAGAGAGAGAGAGGAAGAAAAGGCTGATGACAGCCAGTGCTAGGATCTGCATGAAAGAATGAGGAGTTTGCCCACATATAAATATAATAAAGCCCCAGGTGTGGTCAAGTGTGACTTGTGTGTCTCTCCTGATAACATGAAAGGAGAAGGGCATTCAAGCTTCATTTTTTAAGCCCGAGAGCAATTTCACTGTTTTTTGTGGGATCTTCAGTCTCGGACTTCTGTCCCATCACAACAAAGAAAAAAATGCCACGTCTTGGCTTTGAGAGAATGGGTTTAACTGGGGATGTCTGGGTGGCTCAGTGGGTTAAGCTTCTGCCTTCAGCTCAGGTCATGATCCCGGGATCCTGGGATTGAGTCCCGCATCGGGCTCCTTGCTCAGCAGGGAACCTGCCTCTCTCTCTGCCTCTGTCTGCCTCTCTGCCTGCTTGTGTGCTTTCTCTCTCTCTCTTTCTGATAAATAAATAAATAAATAAATAAATAAATAAATAAATAAAATCTAAAAAAAAAAAATGGGTTTAACTGCATTTGCTTCCATGGCCAAAGCCAGGGCCTGGGGGCACCATAGCCACAGGTGTCTCAAGGCTCTGACATTCCCTGGCCTTAGACCATGGAAGCATGAGAGCTTTTCCTCACACTGAGTCTGCCTCCTGGCTGAAGTTTCCGGTGCTGAGTATAACTCTGAGGTTCAGTGGGGGTTCCTAAGCGCTCCGGGCATAGCCCTGCCCTTCACTTAGTGTCTCAGTAGATAATCCGTTCTACAGACAACCTCTCATCAGGACCTGGTCTCCTACTCTTTTTGGTGTTTCTTCAAAATGTACCAGAATATCATCAGGGAACCCCGGGCAGAGGGAATTGCAGGTGCCAAGACCTGGAGGTGGCCACAAGGAGAGGTATGATAAGTCCTAGGTGTCAAGGTCTCAAGCAGTCTCAAAGTGAGAGGAAGTTGAGAAACTTCCACAGCAAGAGAGGAAATGCCCTCTCTTGCTGGTGAATGTGTATCATTTCTCATGATTCTTCACTTTGAGACTTTCCAACAAATGACTAATTACCAATGCCGATCTTGGCTGACATGAGGGCTTCTGCTCTGCTCTGCAAGTTACTCCTCCCTCATCTCCCCTTGCCCAGGGATCCATAGCAATCAGCAGTGGCTATAGGCTCACACATATCCCTTTTAACCATCCTCAACTGGCACCGGCCTCTGGGTCAAGCCCACACAATCGTTGACAGGGAGGTGACAAACAAAGATTCTCATAGGGGTCAGGCAGGTTGCATGAAGGTGTATAATGGGCCAGGTGTAAGAAAATCAATACAGATCCACTTGGCTTTCATTCTAAATGTGTAGGAATATTCTTTATACCTGCAGATAAATATGGCTAACCAGGGCTCTGCGGGGCTTGTGACTCTCTGCCCTGGGGCTCATCCCATCTCCTTCCTCGCCTCCCGAGAGGCAACCAGGCTAGGACCTGACCTTCAACCCTAACGGGCATGACCCGTGGAGTGACGGCCATGCCAAGAGCACCTGAGCTTAGGCTCTCCAGGAGCAGAATATCATAAAAGAAAGACCAAAACGTGAGACAACTGTCCAAAGCAGAACTATTGGAACAGATGGACTAAGGCTGTAAAATACTTATTCTTTGTATTTTTTTTTTTAGATTTTATTTATTTATTTGACAGACAGAGATCACAAGTAGGCAGAGAGGCAGGCAGAGAGAGAGAGAGGCGGAAGCAGGCGCCCCGCTGAGCAGAGAGCCCGATGCGGGGCTCGATCCCAGGACCCTGAGATCATGACCTGAGCCGAAAGCAGAGGCTTTAACCCACTGAGCCACCCAGGCGCCCCTCTTTGTATTTATTTTGATAGAAGATAAAGCTACTGGCAATGTAGAACAGGCATAAGAAGGCATTCATTTACAAGACTTAAATAAAATGATTAAGTTTGAATGAAAGCTTTTCTGGTTGAGATAAAGAGCACAGTGGCGGGGTTGGAAGGGTTTGGATCAGACAAGGGCAGCGGCGGAAAGTGTGAGAAGTTGTCTACACTCTACACGTATGGACGCACAGCGATGGCAGCGGCGGGACAGGGTAGCGAACCTGCCCTCACAAAGCCTTCTGGATCTCCAACAGAGGCCAGAAAAACAATTTTTAATATGGATTCTCCGCAATTTTATTTTGTTTTATGTATTTATTTGAGAGAGAGTGAAAGCAAGAGAGGGAGAGGGAGAAGCAGGCTCCCCACTCAGGGGAGAGGCTGACACGGGGCTCCATCCCAGGACCCTGAGATCATGACCTGAGCCGAAGGCAGAGGCTTTACTAACTGAGCCACCCAGGTGCCCCTAGAGTGTGGATTCTCTGCAGTTTAAAATGTTGTCTTGATTTTAGAGAAATACCAAGAAAGCTGAACCAAGCATGCTGTCTCAGTCCGTGGACTCCTGGTTTGCAATTCTAAGGCTCAGAGCCGTGAAGTTCTGATTGACCAGTTGATTCATGGTGTGTGAGCTGCCGACGGTCTACGTGATCATTCTTTCTCACACCGAGGATCAGTTAGGGCATGAATTAAACTGAAGGGGAAGTAGCCACACACCTAACCAGCATCGAATGCCTCATTTATAACAGAGGCTGCACATACATTATTCCCTCGAATCCCTGCAACAGCCCTGCAGGAGAGAATGATCATCTCTGCCTGGCTCTAAGCTGAGGCTTAGGGGGCGCTGAGTAGAGCTGTGGCACCCCGGGTCCTGCGCCTGCGTTAGAAGCACCAACAGGGCTCCCAGCGGCCTTGGGGGCTACAGGTGGTACACGAGGCCTCCAATCTGAGCGGATGCCTTTTCTTACCCCAGTGTGCCATACAGATATTACAGTTTTCTAGGTCGGGCCTGAGAGAATGAATACACAAATGGACAACAGCCAGAATGTACATAAAAATAGAACGCTGAGCCCCAATCTTCAGCAACCAGCCCTGGAAGCCAGCCTGCTCTCTAGCTAGCAGAGCTCCATCTCTAGCCATCAGTGCCGTCTCTAGCCACGAATGTTCATAGCAGAATTACTAATAATAGCCAAAAGGTGGAAATACCCCAATACTCAACAACTGGTGAATGGACAGATAAGATGTGATCTCTTCACACAATAAAATGTTATTTGGCCATAAAAAGGAAGTGAAGAACTCTTGCGTGCTAGAGCATAGCTGAACCTTGAAAACATCACGTTAAGTGAAAGAAACCAGAAACGAACAACCACATCTTGTATGAATCCATTTACAGGAAATATTCAGGATAGGCAATTTATAGAGACAGAATGTGTATTAGTGGTTGTCTACTTCTAGCGGTGACCATTGTGGGGGGGAGCTTAGGAGTGATGGCTAAAGAGCATGAGGTCTCTTTTTGGGGTGATAACGATGTTTTAAGATTGATCGTGGTAATAATTTCACAACTCTGACTATATTAGAAATCACTGAACTGTATATTTTAAATGGGGGAATTGTAGGGTGTATGAATTATATCTTAATAAAGCTATTGCCACAAAAGTGGTCTTTGGATTGGAATTTAACAGTAATACAATGAGAAAAAGAGAATTGATGGGGACTATTTCCTGAAAGCCCCAGTTTGCACCAGGATTGGAGCCCATATGCTTCTTAGTTATTAGACCCTACACAGCCTACATATTGGCCTGTTGCTCATTTGCTTCCTTGTGTGTAACTTCTACACACTGTGGGGCAGCAAATGCCAGCCCAGCCCGAGCGATTGTCCTGGAGGACAGGAGGACGTGTTGGCATCCTGAAGTAAACTGGAAATTCTCGGCCTCCCCTGCCAGCAGAAATGAGATCCATGGTGTGCCTGGGCCTCGGCTGTCCTGCAGGCCTCGGAGAAAAAGCTGTGTGTATTCTGTCTGAGGCAGGTGTGCAAGCACGACACACGCGTCAGGGACCGCGTGGCCTTACCAACGGCAGCCTGATGATCTCACAGCGCGGTCATGGCCATGCCTGAAGGGCTCCCTTGCTCCAAAGGTTTGGATTGTTTTCCTTCTACAGAGGCGCACCAACACCTGCCTTTTAAAAAATGTGTTTTTGGGCGCCTGGGTGGCTCAGTTGGTTAAGCGACTGCCTTCAGCTCAGGTCATGATCCTGGAGTCCTGGGATCGAGTCCCACATAGGGCTCCCAGCTCCATGGGGAGTCTGCTTCTCCCTCTGACCTTCTCCTCGCTCATGCTCTCTCTCACTGTCTCTCTCTCAAAAAAAATAAATAAAATATATTTTTTTTAAAATGTGTTTTTCAGGGGGCACCTGGCTGACTCGGTTGGTTAGGCGTCTGCCTTCACCTCAGGTCTTGATCCGGGAGTCCTAGATCGAGCCCCGCATCGGGCTCCCTGCTCAGTGGGGAGTCTGCTTCTCCCTCTCCCTCTGCCTCTCTCTCTGCTTGTGCTCTTTCTCTCTCTCTCTCTCAAATAAATAAATATGATCTTTAAAAAATAATAATAAAATAAAATGTGTCTTTTAAATGATGAACTCAAATAACTACACAGAGAAAGAATCCAGTGAACATTTCAATTGAATTTATTTCCTTCTAGGTTATCTTGTAATGTCGGTAGAATACTGACGTACTTGAGAGAATTTAATTACATTCAGCACGTGCACGGGGCTTTTGCCTTCTATCGTTGCTGAAATTTTCAGATCTGAATTCATGAGCTGACGTAGCCCATGTACTTGTTAATGGCCGCGGAGTATTTCATATCACTGTACGATTTGCTCAGTCATTTCCCCTTTCCTGTGTGTCTGGCCCTTTTCCAGTTTTACACCATATTAAATTGCAATGGCTGTGTATATATTGTACATATTAGGGTTTGTTTTTTTTTTTAGGCACTATTTTCTTGTAGCGTTTTCCCAAAAGGGGAATTACTGGGTCAAATAGTTCCGTGGCTCTTGTTACATATTGTCCAATTTTTCTCAAGGAAGAGAAGAAGCACTCTAGAGAGCTGCCAGCTGGGTATGCCTGTGCTCATTTCCTTAAAGCCCTGCCAGCATTGTGCTTTATTCTATTAAAAAAAAAAAAAAGGTTGTGCCTGCTTAATAGATGGGAGATTGTTTTAAGTGACATTGGTATCATTGCTGGAGGTTGGAAATCCAGCAGCTTGGCATGGGGCCAGACGTCCAAAGGTCTGTGTAGGGATCCCAGCAGGAAAGCCCACCCTGAGCCACAGCCCAGGGCAGAACATGCAGGTCAATGAAGGGGCACCCTCCTTCCAAGCAGCGTCCTGCTGTGTGTCCGCTTTAACACCAATCACTTGTAAAGAACCTTGTACCATACGTGCGAGGCATAGAGTTGGTGCTCCATGAATGCACACTCCCCATATTTTGGTCCTGAGTGTAGAGACTCCAAAACTTCTTTATGTTAGTCTAGATCTGCAAACTCTCCCTTAAGAGAGCCTCCTTACCCACCTTTCCAGAAGGTGCTTGGGGCCCGTCTGACAGGTTTGGGTTTTATGGAAATATGGAAGGGAACTGGAGATCATTTCGTCCTGGAGGGGAAGCCACGGGGACACTGGGAGTGTGGCTCTGTGCCTGCTTCTCTCCACTTGTAAAAAGAGACAAGGCCACCCTGTTTGTTTGTGGAGGCTGAGAGCGTATTGCAGTCAAGAATGCCCCCCCCCCAGCAAACAATGAAGGGACCTAGAGCCGCCCTGGGGGACTGTGCTGGGAGGTCCCTGCAGGTGGAGGTGGGATTTAACCCCCACAGCGTGTGTGGCTGCTTCAGTTCTGGGCATGTTTTCCACTGTGGAGATTCTCGGGCTCAGTCCTTGACAATTCCAACTAGAGCACCCCTGATACCCTGTGGGGTTTCTTACCTCCCAGCCCACACACCTGCTGGTTCCTTGGACAGGATGCCTTCCCCCTCACTGCTCTCGCTCACCCCTATAATGGGGATACTATTGTCTTTTCCAAGAAGCCCATTCCCGACCTCCTGTTCTGGGTTAAGAGCTGCTGTCTGTGTTCCCACAGCCTCCTGCCCTTTCTCCCTCCTTACACAGCTCCCACTAGATGGTGGCAGCCACCCCGTGTTCCCCAGGGGCCAGTGTGGTATCTGGAACATGGTTCCACTTGGTGAAAGAATGGGTGAACGAAAGAATGAGAGCCCTGAGATTTACTGCAGACACAGGCTCAGCAATCCAGGGATGAGCTAGAAATCTGTGAGACACTGAAGACAAGTGAGCTTGCCTGACTCATGGGGTGGGAGCAAGGGAAGGGGCTGTCACCAGAGACTTGCTAAGGAGCTCCAAAGGAGCTCATAACCCAGTTTCCGACCAGTTTGATTCAGTTTAGATGTAGTGCTAACCCTCCACCTGACCTCGGGATCATTAGCTCTAATGGTAATAACAAAATCACACCTACCAGTGCAAGATCGGACTGTGCTCATGTAAGGTAGAACAGAAGTGGCAGTCTGGTTCTCAGAAGCCTCCTCCCCATCCCTCAAAATCCTTCTGTGTCAGTTTGCTTACCAGCCCCTAAATTACCCTTCCCTCTTTAAACCCTGACCATGAGATCTTGAGAGCATGAGCTCCCCTTCTCCGTACTGTGGCCACTGAGTAAATTACCAGCTTGCTGCCCAATACTGTTTGGTTATATGGCAAAGGGTATTGAGTAGGGAGAGAACCTAACTCTTTGGTGACAGCGCTGGGGTCTGGCAGGCGACTAGTTCTATAGTTCTCTTTCAGCTTCAGTAAAATCAGGATCCCTTCCTCCAAACATTTTTCAGGGTATCATCTTTGTTCTCATGACTTTAATGAAATGAGACCAGAAATAAAAAATTAACAAGAATCTATCAGTCGCAGCCTTGTTTTGAGGAAGCAGCTTTTCTTTTTTTCTTTTAGGTTGATCTACAAAGACCCTACCAAACGTCACACATGTACCCCATCCATTCAAGGTCCGAGCCCTCTTCTGACCACAAATATTAATGAGCAAATGAAAAGTTCTAGAATCTCTGGGCGTGAGGCAGGCGTCCTTGTATGGGGTGGAGGGAGGGTGCAGAAATTCTGATCCAAGGCAACTGCAAGGAATCCAAAACCGAACAAACAAATAATAAGGGATTAGAGCTGAGAGCTGTGCTGAATCTGGGTCTAAGAACAAGAAAGTCAATGCCAAGGGAGTGCCAGCCAGAGCTCTCAAGAAGGTAGGCAGCAGAGAGGAGAGCAAAGGGTGTGTTGGCCAAGAAGTTGCACTGTCAAAGCCTTGCATCATGTGGTCCTGGCAAAATGGTCTCAGAAGAACCAAAGGCACTAGGAGTAGAAAAAGCTTCCAGAAAGTAATCCAATATGGCATTGCCTTCCAAGCTTTCCTCAAGCATCTAGTCAGCAGAGAAGGCAGAGAGAGAAACAGAGGCCACTAGTCATACCCACAGGATAGACTGGGAAAATGGATATTATTTCATATCTGCTACTTTTTAATGTGGCTGTAAACACATGAACAATACCTTTTTATTTGGCAGATTGGACAGAATGCACATTAGTACTCACTTAAGCAAGGAGTTTACTTACCACGGCTTTGATATTTAAAAATGGTAGCATAAACCAGTCTTTGAATGTAATCTTTAAAATTTTTAATGTTCCACATACTCTGTAGGAAAGAGATAAAATAAAAAATTTTTGCAACAATGCTGTTTTGCTGAGTATTTAATCATCTTGTTCAAATTCAGGTTCTTTTTTTTTTTAACTTAAAAAATTTTTTTTATTTATTTGACAGACAGAGATCACAAGTAGGCAGAGAGGCAGGCAGAGAGGGGGGGAAGCAGACTCCCTGCTGAGCAGAGAGCCCAATGCGGGGCTCCATCCCAGGACCCTGGGATCATGACCTGAGCCGAAGGCAGAGGCTTTAACCCACTGAGCCACTCAGGTGCCCCCAAATTCAGGCTCTTTAAAGAAGTAGTAGGTTAGGCAGGATATAAATTATAAACTACTAAGTAAAACCAGACTCCCTTGATTCTACTATTCTATCTCTACCATAAGTTGTAGCCATTTATAGTTAAAGTTTATTTTTTTTTGGTATATCACATAATTAAAGACAACAGCAACTATATTTCTCAGGCAGTTAGAGGTCCTATTTTTTTAAATTATAATTTTCTGAAATAGAAATTCTCTCAAACTGGGATTCATAGATGCCTACACTTCTACAAGATTTTATTTTTTTTAAAGATTTTGTTTATTAATTTTTGCAAGAGAGAGAGAGAGGGAGAAAGCACGAGCAGGGGGTGGGCAGAACGAGAAGCAGACTCTCTGCTGAGCAGGGAAGCTGATGCAGGGCTCGATCCCAGGACCCGGGGATCATGACCTGAGCTGAAGGGAGATGCTTAGGCGACTGAGCCACCCTGGCATCCCGGTGTGCTTTGTCTTTAATAAGTTTTTAAAACGTATCACTAAAACAAAACTACAAAATTAAAATCGTGCATATGGGGCGCCTGGGTGGCTCAGTTGGTTAAGTGTCTGCCTTTGGCTCAGGTCATGGTCCCAGGGTCCTGGGATCGAGCCCTTTATCTGGGCTCAGTGGGGAGCCCACTTCCCCCCCTCTCTCTGGCCCAACTCCCCTGCTCGTGCTCTCTCCCTCTTTCTCTCTCAAATAAATAAACAAAGCCTTAAAAAAAAAAAAAAAGACGAAGCTCACCAAGATAATTTACATTTGATATTTTCAGAAAAAGGCTTTATATTTCTTAAGTCAATGTTTTCTCAGATTGGAGGTTTGAAGGCACATGGGCTAAAATTCAGGTAAGAAAGGTCCCTTCACAGTCCGTGGGAGTGTGAACTGAACCTTTAATAAGGAAATATCAAGGAGGAAGACAAAGAATTCCAATCTGGAATCACTTTCTATTGGCAAGGAATAAACCACTTAAAATTAGTATTATTCAAATCCTGCCCAACTTCCTGGGCTCAGCTCAATGACCGCTTTCTTAGTG
This sequence comes from Taxidea taxus jeffersonii, assembly GCA_003697995.1. Classification (NCBI taxonomy): domain Eukaryota; kingdom Metazoa; phylum Chordata; class Mammalia; order Carnivora; family Mustelidae; genus Taxidea; species Taxidea taxus. Next base: position 17,345 of record RCUC01085255.1, read on the forward strand.
ATACCTTCCCAAATCAGCCCATCGCTTCCTGCTCCATAGCTGGCCCTGATCCCTGTGGAGTCATCTCCTGTAATCTGTTCCTGGCCAAAGGGACTCCCCATCTTGACCTTCTAGGTTAGTTATTGGTGTGTTTGTCTTTCCTGTAAGATCATACGCCGTCTTTTAAGGAGGGGACATACTCAGCAGCTCAGAGCGTTTATCGCACATGATACGTATGTCTCTGATTCGTTAACAAGTAACTTCCTTTAGATATTATTATGTTTTTAATCCAAAGTCTGTTTATTGGGATGGTTTCCCACTCATTTTGATTCCTTATAGAAGGAACAGCCTTCTATAAGCCTTGCTTTTCCTCCCACAGCCTGGCAAAGGGCAGCAGGGGCAGCCAACCCACAGAATGACTGTTTGCTAAAGACGGTGGTGATTTTGTGGCACCCTGAGCCCTTCACGTCTGTGGAGTAGGAGGTGGGGCTCTGCCCTGGGCTCTTCCCCTTGTGCTTGCTCTTCTCCTCTTCCCGGGCTGGGCGGAGGCGGTGCTTCTCCAGGGGCATGTTCTCATGGGGCGGTCATCACTGCCAGAAAGCACCAGTAACCTCTTAGGTGGGATATGTTGCTTGCGGGTCATACTCCGGACTCAGGGGGACCACATCCATGCGTCTGTGCGTGAGGCAGAGCTGCTGCTGTGATGCCCGCCATCTGGATGGATCTCTGGAAGCACTGGCAGAGTGAGTGGATGGTAAGAATGGCAGGTCCCCGCCCAAACTTCAAAAGCTTGAGCCTCAGGATTCATCCAGCTCGGCGCCTCATCTCGGCCAGATGCGGTAATGCTGCAGAAAAGTCTCATCCTTCCGCTCCCATCGGCCCCCAAGTCCCTTTCCAAAGTCTAAAATTCTGCATGTGACGTGAGTCATTCATTCATTCAACAAACATTCACAGGGCACCGGCGGTGCCCAGAGACTTGCCTCTGACAGGCCCTGGAGATCCAGAGGGGAAAAGACAGACTCCTGGCCACCAGGAGCTCCCACTCTAGTAAGGACAGAAGGACAGTGGACAGCAGATGTGTCTCCACAGGGGCTGGGGGGGGGGCGAAGCAGGAGAACTGAGTTGAGCAGGACCAGGTGCCTGTACACTTGGAGTCCACGAACCCTCACGAGGGGACCCTTGCAAATGGGAAAAAGAACTTTTTCTACTAACGTCTAACTGAAATGTAGCACTTCCTTTAATGATGAACGTGAGTAACAAACCGATGGAAACTATAGACATTTTCATATTATAATATTGCGGTTGTTACAAGATACACTGGAATTGTTAACACTTATTGCCATCTGGAAACTATGGTCCTGGGAACCCCCTCTGCTAGATGTTGTTACTTAGTGAGTTAATAAAGAAGCACATCTATTACCACCTAGAAAAGTATTTTATAACTGGATTTCCATGCAAGCAACTTCCTTTGTCAACTTATATATTTTATCTTTTTATTTTATTGTATTGTACTGTATTATTCTATTCTATAAAACACTATTCTGGGGGGTGCCTAAGTGGCTTAGTCGGTTAAGCATCTGTCTTCAGCTCGGGTCGTGATCTTGGGGTTCTGGGATTGAGTCTCATGTCGGGAGTTTCATGTCCCCGCTTAGTGGGGAGCCTGCTTCTCCCTCTCCTTCTGCTGCTCCCTCCTGCTTGTGCGCGCGTTCTCTCTCTGTCAAATAAGGAAATAAAATCTTAAAAAAAAAAAACATTCTGGGGGCTCCTGGCTGGCTCAGTTGGTGGAACACGTGACTCTTGATCTCAGGATTGTGAGTTCAAGCCCCGTGTTGGGTAGAGACATTACTTAAGAATAAATTCCTTCTAAAAGAAAAAAAAAAAGAATAAATTCCTTCTGAAAGGAATTCATAGGCCTTGTGTAAATGTACAACGAAGCCCTTAGCCCAGCCTTCCCTTGGTGGATGCCCTGGGCCTCCCCAGGCTGGGAATCTGCTGTGATCTCTGAACTCTGGGCCTCACACATTCTGTCTTCTTCTGCCTGGGGGCTCTTAGCAAGTGTTCGGTGTCCTCTCTCTCCTCCCAGCCCTACCCCCACCTCTCTTGAGCTCTCTCCTCCGCGCCTCCCTCCACAGCATCGCTCTGCCTCTCATCATTTCTGCTTGTCATCTTTGCTTGTCCATCTGTCTGGATGGTCCATGAGCTGCTTCCCAGCAAGGACTCCTCTTCTCCATCTCTGCCTCCCTGAGCCTCATGGGCCTGATGTGCTTGTTGTAGACATTCAAGATGGGACTAGGTGCTGGAAGGAGCAGATGGTTGGATGCATGGATGGACAGACGGACTGAAGGATGGATCAATGTAAAGATTTGGGGCAGATGCAAAGTATCTCACATCTGCAATTCCTTTAATCCATTTCCTCCTTTTTGAAATAAGGTCTTTCTTTCAGTTCTCTTTGTGCTGGTAATCTCTACAGCCTTGTCCCAAAGCAGGATCCCAGGGACCCCTGGCAAGAAACACGGACTCTGCAGCCAACCTCCCAGCCTCAGCCGAAGGCCGAGTGGGTGGGGTGGGGCCACAGGAACCACAGCTGATGACCTGGGGAGTCTGATCGTCAGAATCTGCGGACAAGTGAGACGGTCACATGCAACTGTCATGGATGCCCCCACCGTGAGAGAGGAGCATCTTGAGACGTCTATTCCCTCACGACCGAGGGGAAAGAGCATGTTTTACGGGCAGGAGAGCTGAGCCAAGCCTGTTTGCTTGAGCTTTTTTCCCATGGTGGGAGTGTCAGTTTTATTTTTTAATTTTTATTTTTCAGAAAATTTTATTTATTTAATTTATTAAAATTTATTTAATAGAGAGAGAGACATTGAGAGAGGGAATACAAGCAGGGAGGATGGGAGGGGGAGAAACTCCCTGCTCGCTGAACAGAGAGCCCAGTGCAGGACTCGATCCCTGGGCCCTGGGATCATGACCTGAGCCGAAGGCAGATGCTTTAACCCACTGACCATGCAGGCACTCTGAAGCCCCAGTTGTAGGACTCCTGTGACGTAGGAAGACTTCGGGAAGGGACACCTGTTGTGGTGTGTGTCCCATCACCCTCCGAAGGTGGGTTTCCCGAAGTAACTCTCCTGTACTGAGAGCCTCCCGGCGGCTCTGAGATTTGCACAACTATCCCTGGTCCTCCCGGTCACCTCGTGAATGTTGGCGTCCCACTGCCATTGCTAGTCTTGTTCGCAGCCGCAGAGACAGAGGCCCCCAGATGTGACATACGTTGTCCCGGGTCCCAGGGGGTCTGAATCCTGGTCTTCCCATTCCAGAGCTCAGGCTCTTCCATTCCCTTTCGACAACACTTAGCTTCATGGCAAAGTCTCAGTCTCTGTGTCGGGGTGGGCAGGAATCCACGTAAAGGCTCTGAAGTCAGAACATTTCTAGGGGTATTAGGTGGGGCTTTTCCAAGGTGATCTGGACTGACAGTGACATGTGCTTCCTTTGGGAAGGGGTTGGGGTAGGGCTGGGAGTACTTTAAGGGAAATGCAGGATTTCGCTGGTTCCCACGGCAATGAGGTCCTTGCTGCCAGCGCCCCTTTGTCCTGTGTCATGGAGGTGCCCGGCTCCTGAGGCCAACAGCTGAGAAGGGAGGCGGGAGGTTGGCCGCTGGGAGGAAAAAGGTCACTTAAAAGGTTACTTTCAGCTCCAGCTTCTAGGAAGGCCTCGTGCAGCCAATTTCTGTTCAACTTTATGCTTTTAAGCGGTTGCAATAACAAGGAGTTTATGAAGGAAAAGGCCAGGGTATTTCCTTTCCTTTGCAAGGGGCTCATGAGAGATCCCTCCTTCAGGCTCCCTCAGCAATCACACTGTTTTCAGGACACGGGAAAGGAACAACCTGTAGCGAGAACAAAGAGCCTTGTGTTGGGAAAGCCCCGTGTAGCTAATAGCTGCGGGCGCGCCTTTGTGGGGAGACCTGGTCCACGCTTCCCTCCTACCGACCCTCTGGCCGGCCCAGGCTCAGCCCTGAGTGGCGGGCTGGGGGCTGCGGGCTTGGCCCTGAACTGGCCCAACCCCGTCCTCCATCGCTCCAGGCCGGCTCTCAAGTCTCCAGGATGCAATCGGATGTTAAGATGGTTCCCCGGGGGGGCTCACTGCTCTGGAAAGGTTTGTAAGCAAGTGACCCGAGCTTCTTGAGATTGGGGTTCAGGCCTGATGGAAGCAGAATTCCTCCCGCCCCAACCCCCACAAGGCCCACCTGCCCCGAGTAGAACCTCCCTCCTTCCCCCGCCTCAGGGGACGTGCACCTTGTGGAGGCGATTTCCAGCCCCTTCCTGGTGAGGTCTGAGTGTTGTGACCCTGCCAGGCTGGGGATCACACTTCCTGGAAGCCTAAAACCAAACCGGATTGCTTGTCGGCACTTAACTCATTTGATTGCCTTTCCGTAGGTGGTTTCATCTAGGCTGAACTCGTGTTCCAGCCAAAATGGATCAGACTCCAAGCTCCCCGAGGACAGAAATTCCTCATTCAGTGACTCTGGGCTATGGCTGGTGGGGGTCCTTCGGCTGATGTTTCCTTTAGAGTCATCCTGGAGCATAGGACCAGAGCCCGGTCTGATCACAGAAGTCCGGAGCTCTGTACGGGTAGGAAACGCTGGTCCCATGGGGCCCCCCAACCTTTATGAGGGAGTCCAGGACCTTGTCAGCCGGAGTCTACACCCAGATGGTCCAAGAGTCAGCCACAGAGTCGGAAAGGCTGGAAGTGGACCCCGCAGGCCCTGCCCAGAGTGAGGGCAATCCCAGAGATCCTACTAATCTACCCAAGGCTTCAAGAGTCCCATTACCGCGACCCCCGTGGAGGCCCTCCTGCTTAGCGAGCCTCTGCGTTTCTCGACATTCAGCCTTTCTGTGGGGAAGCACATCCTGGCCCGGGGGCTCTGACTGTTCTTTACCGGTGTTTCTCGAAACCCCATCTGCAGCCCCAGCTTTTCCCCTGAGCACGAGACCTGGAGAGCCATAGGGATGGACAACAGGCTCATTGACTCAGCTCTGCCTGTCCCCACCCTGCCACCGGGGCCACCTGCTGCCCCGCTAGCTCCGGTCTTTGTTAAGAATGTCTCCTTCCAGAGGAAGAGAGGAGCTCTTCCTCTTCACGTTATAGGTAAGGGTCCAGTGACTATAGTGACCTTGACTATCTCTTCTTTAAAATTTATTTTTTTATTTTTTTAAATATTTTATTTATTTATTTTGGAAAGAGAGAGAGTGAGAGAGAACATGAGAGGGGAGAAGGTCAGAGGGAGAAGCAGATTTCCCGTGGAGCTGGGAGCTGGATGCAGGACTTGATCCCGGGACTCCAGGATCATGACCTGAGCTGAGGGCAGCTGCTTAACCAACTGAGCCACCCAGGTGCCCTTGACTATCTCTTCTTGACTGTTCATTTTCACCACTCTTGCCTTAGATTAGGCCCTCGTGGTGCTGCCTTTGCTACTGAAGAACCGTCTAACTAGTCTCCGTCCTCTGGCTCATGGTCAGCGTCTTGATTCGAATCATTCTTAGCTCCCCCTTCCTTGTAGGACCAAATTCAGTGCCTTCCGGTGAAACACAAGGTCGGGCCTTTGCCACGCAGGGGAGTCTTCTCTGTGCTGCTTTCTCGGCTGCTCGGCAGTCAGGCCACCAGCCTACAACGTTCTCCTGTCCCAGGTCCTGCACCGCCATGTCGGATTTTCCGCTGGTGCTTCTCTCCCAGTCACCTCTGCTGACTCATGCTCTCAGAGGCTGGTGCTCCTCGGAACGTCCCTGGGAGCCCTCTTGTCGTCCCTCACAACCCCTCAGTGATGGCGTCTCGGTCATGCTTTCAAACACCATCGGAAGGCCAAAGACACCCCCCGACCCCATGGGGTCTCTGGCTCCGACCTCTGAGCACGTGATGCTTTCCCCAGCCATCCACCTGGCACCCCCATGTGGATGACAAGTAGAATTTCAAATATGAGACCAAGAACCTCTGATTCTTCTCCCTCCTTTCTTTTCCTCCAGCGTCTCCCACTTCAGGACACGCTGCCACCAGTCACCTGGAGGCTAGAGCCGAGATCCTGGGTCACCGTCCACTCCTCAACCCCCACTGCTCGTCCTTAGCACGTCCTGTTCATTCGAAGCCCAGAGCACACACCCGGAATTCTCCGCCATCCCTCCCCGGCCCGAGCACCACCTTCTCTGCCCCATCCAGCTTCACGCTCACGTTCCCTCTGCCGGGGACGGTGGCCCCTGGTCCTTGTTTGGTTGTTGACTCTCGTGGATTCGTTCCCAGTTCACACACCAGGGCTGCCTCCGTGACTCCCACCAGATTCTGTGCTCACTTTGTTTCACCTGTGTCCTGTCTCACTCCCCACCTGAAGGGCAGGACTGCGCATTTCTCTCCCCCACCTCTCTCTCTGTCTCTCTTTCATTTATTTTTTATTTACTTTTTAAAAGATTTTAGTTATTTGTCAGAGAGAGAGAGAGTACGCACAAGCAGGCAGAGCAGCAGGCAGAGGCAGAGGGAGAAGCAGGCTCCCCGCTGAGCAAGGAGCCCCATGTGGGACTCGACTCGATCCCAGGACCCTGGGATCATGACCAGTGCTGAAAGCAGTGGCTCAACCGACTGAGCCACTCAGGCGTCCCCCTGTCTCTCTTTTTAAGTAAGTTCCACGCCCAGGACAATACCCAACTCAGGGCTTGAACTCATGACCCTGAGATCAAGAGCTTACCTGAGATCAAGAGTCGGATACTTAACTGTCTGAGCCACCCAGGTGCCCGCAAGACTGTGCCTTTCTTTTTCTTTTTCTTTTTTTTTTTAAAGATTTTATTTATTTATTTATTTGACAGACAGAGATCACAAGTAGGCAGAGAGGCGGGGGGGCGGGGAAGCAGGCTCCCTGCTGAGCAGAGAGCCCGATGCTGGGCTCGATCCCAGGACCCTGGAATCATGACCTGAGCCGAAGGCAGAGGCTTTAACCCACTGAACCACCCAGGTGCCCCAAGACTATGCCTTTCTTAATCAGGGCCAAGCACACATCTCACCCATCATAGCTGCTCAATAAATATTTGTTGAATAACTGAATGATGGTGACCCCTGCTTGTGTTTCTAGTGCCCCCTCCCATCATTCCCTGTGGCCCTCATCCCCACTCAGGGCTGCTTGTCAGGATGTGGGAAGCGGGGCTGGGATGGTCCCACAATGGACACCACCACAGCCTTGCCTTTGCTCCTGTCACCTTCACTTGGGGTCGCACCCTCCTGCCGCTCTCTGCCCTCCCCACCCCCCAGCTCCTAGAGCAGTCTCTATGCATGGCAAGTCCTCTGTTCCCGAGAAAGGACAAGTGTTCGGAGGGTTGGAGCAGAGCTGCGGCTGTGGACTCCTGCAGGAACCCAGCCCCGCAGGAGAGTGGAGGGAGCCTCGGAATCTGAGCGCGGAGGCCAGGTCCTAACAGGAGGGTGGGCGCCTGGGGCCTCAGCCCCCCTGTGAAATTCGTTTCCGCTGTGATGGCGGGAGGTATCAGTAGGGTCAAGGCTGTCCCACCTGCTAACGGAATTTAGCCGGGAGGGCCATGGTTCTAGATGAGTGCTTGGAGAGGACTTGCAAAGAAAAGAGCCCAGTTAACCCTGAGATGGAGGGCTTTCCATCTCTGTTTGGGTCGTGGGCAGAGACGGTGTCTCTGGCCCGGACACGCCCCGCGTTCCTCGCGGTGAAGCCCTCTTGCTGTCGCAGTTTCTACCTTCCCAGCCCAGGCCGTTGGTTGGGTGCCCTTGGCGCCAGATGCTGGTTCCAGGAGGAGGCACGGTGTTCTGTGAGTGCTGGGAACCGGAGAAGCTTCCGGACAAAATGGAGAGACAGTCATGACACTGGGCAGAGTTTGCTTTTTACCATGTTAAAATGAGTAGTTAGATGGGGCTGCCCGCTCTGCTCTGTGGCCGGGAGGAATCGGCTTAGCAAAGCCTGGGATTCCTTATTTGTTAAATGGAAGTAACATGAGTGCCTGCCTCGCAGAGTTCTTGCGAGGATAAGGAAGATAAGGCAGAGAAGTCCGTATCCTAATGCCGGGCAAGCAGTGAGTGCTCAAGAAATACTATGAGGAGGACCTGTTATTCTGTCCTGCGATCCCATCGGCCGCTGCAAGACAGGATGTTGTCTCCACTCTCTAGATGGGAGAGCCCACATTATTTGGGAAGTCTGAGTCCTTGTGGGGCTTAAAACAACATCTCAGGGGGGCTTTGGAAGACAGAAACATCCACCACCCAGGCTTTCAGAAACTCTCCACCCCCACACCCCCAAACCCTCGGGGCAACGAAAAAGAGCTTTCACACCAGCTGCTGGAGGTCCACACACGCAGAGAGGGACGGGTTCCCAGTGATCGGCCTTCCCCTACCTCCTCCCCGAAATCCCATCACCTGAAACTGACCCAGGGAGTGTGTGTGGGCAACACTTCCTAGGGTGCAGGTCCGTTTGGACACCCCGCTCTGACCTGGGGAGTGGGGGGCAGCTCCACAGGAAGGTCCCTGGGGAGGAGACACACCTCCTCTCCGATCTGGCCTCTAGGGTCGCACCCCTGCCACCTGCTGCCCCTTGGTCCCCCCCCAGAATGTCCTGAGCCTGCAGCGTCAGGCCAGTGGGAATGACTTCGCAGTGCTGATGCCCCAGAGATCAGAGGAAGCTACTGGCTATAAGTTCAAAGGCCCTGGGACCCCCGCTCAGGCTTGCAGAGCACTAAGTTGTTTATACTTCTTTGTAAGACACATAGGGACATATTTTTCTTTATAGTTTTTTTAATGTCCTCCTCCACTCCACTGCCCCCCGTTTTTTTATTCTAATGGGCAAGGACTTGATCTTTTTCCTTTTTCTCTTTTCCCAAAATTGGTGAAAGTTTCAGGGGCACTCCACTAAATAGATTTCCTGGCAATTACAAATCAAACCAATCGAGTATTGATAAGTGCTCTGAATTTTAACATTTTTTTTTAAACTGTCTGTATCTTAAATGTCTGGAGGCCCGAAAGTCACAGACCTGATGCTGCCTGGGAGAAGAGTGGACCAGAAAAGCACAAGGGGAATGTCCCTTGACCAGAATAGCAAAAATCAAGAGGTAGGTGGAGGAAGGGGGTTGGCCAAGTCTAGACCAGACCCACGGCCTTTCCACCTTGTCGGCAGCCCTGAGGCTAAGCTTCAGCGGGACCTGGGGGCTCAGCCAACAATTTTGAGGGGCCTCAGGCCTGGGCTCCTGGAGGCAGAGCCCAGGGTCCTGGTTCTCAAGTGGTTTGAGGATTCCTGAAGGAGATGGTTCGCCTGCCGAATCCTGGGACCCCGGCTGCCTGGAGAGAGATTCCGATCTGTGACGTCATCGGTGAGTCACATCCCCGAAGTGCCGGGGCTGTCTGCTGCTCCCCCCGCGAACCCCCCGGGTTCATTGTTCAGGCATTTTGGGGAGTGGGTTGTTAAACACAGCCGTCATTAAAGTCACATTATATAAACTAGGAATTGCATTATATGAAAACCAAAAGTATTTATTAATACTTGGGATTATCATTTCCTGATGATCTTAATTCACTTATTACCTATGCTCTTGAGGTTATTATGTCTTATTATATCTGTTTGGTAACAATACTGTATTGTGATGAGCTACAGGCATCTCGTCCCAAGTCTGCCTTCTGTGACTTCACCTTGGAAGCCTGGAACTGGTCACGGCAAAAGTATTGACGCCACGGAAATTGGCAAAGGCTATAATCCAGGGTTCCCACAGCCCAAGAGCCACTGCTAAACATCGACCAGCGCACCCCTGGGGAAGGGACCCAACAGTCGAGCTGGAATAAGCCCTTTGGGTGGCTCTGAATCCCATGGCCTCCTTGGATCAACTCTGCTTGGTCGTGTAGACTTGGGGGACCCAGCCCCAGACCACCTCTGTGCTCCAGGAAAACAATTTAGGCACCTGCATCCAGAGCTCTGCAAATGACCTGGTGGCTGCTGGCCAGGTACTTGCCTCTGTGCTTTAGCTCCATTGTCTATAAAATGGGTCTGCTGCTAGTGCCTCCCGCATTCAGTGCTCTGGGGATGAAACGAGCTACCCCATGTTCAAGTCCAAAGAACAGTGCCTGGGAAGTAGAAGGCACTTGGTAACGGCTGCCTATCATTACCATCTGACAAAGGAAAAAGAGCTTAGCCCAGCAGAGGCTTTTTTCCCGCTTTTATAACATTTATTTTTCCAGGCACCTGGGTGGCTCGGTCAGTCAAGTGTCTGCCTTCTGCTCAGGTCCTGATTGCAGGGTCCTGGGATGGAGCCCCACATTAGGCTCCCTGCCCAGCGGGGAGCCTACTTCTCCCCTCCTTGTGCTCTCTCTCTCTGCCAAATAAATAAATAAATAAATTTAAATATATATATATATATATAGAAGAAAAATAAATGTGATATATATTTATATATGTGTTTATACCACATTTATTTTTCTTCTTTTGAGAATGCTGCACGGATTGTAGAAAATTTAGAAAAACAAAAATAATGAAAAGGAAGGAAAGGAAAATCTCCATCTTTAGGACCCAGTGAACATCTGGGTGCACCCCCAACCCTTTTGTCATGGTCCCAAACCTACACTGTGTCCCTCTTGACGCCCTTCCGGAATAGGACACTCTTGTTTGCTAACTCCTGAGGTGTGGGCAGCATTTTCTCTCTCTGGTCATGCTCAGATGAACCAGGTCGGGCTGTGTCATTACAAAAGGCAGCTGGCAGTAGGGCGGGCATCTGTCACTGTGCTGGGATTCTGTGTTTGCCTTCATTATCATTTAGAAGGACCCACCTCATTCATTTATTAGACAAATATTTGTTGAACACATGGCATTGGGCTGTGGTTGCTGGGAAGACAACGGGGTGTCTTGTCTTTATTGGTGAGCTCGGTGTATTAATAGGGAGAATCTCTACATAGCAGGACAGGGAAGATTATATAGGTTTCCTTTTGATCAAAAAAATTGTATTTGGCAGGAGGAGCTCCTTTGTCTTTACTCTGAGGTCAACGTGTCAGGGAAGCTAAGCACCTGTTAGAAGAAATGCTTGTTCTCCCCTTTATGAAATGCTGGAGGGCTTCCTGGGGGTGGGGTCCCCAGGGAGTTTGTCATAGTGCCCTCCTGTCTTACAACAATGCTGGTTCTTAGGGTCTTAGGGTATTTTTCCTCCAAGATGCCCAACGAAGCCAACTGCTTCCTCTTGTGCTCCCCCTGCTGCTGGCCCATTGCTGGGGGGGAGGCTGGGCCCTCTGGGAGATGGGCGTTCTCTCCAGTGCCTAAGGGTTTTTTTAGGGCCATTTTGAGATCAAAGGATTTGTGTCTCTCCGTGGACTTTAGATTCTAATGTTCTCAACAGACACCTTGTGGATCCCCACCCCCCCACCCTGTCTCTCCTGTCTCTCTGCTTGCACAGCTTCCCTTGCAGCAGCCTGGCCACCTGTCTGGGGCCACCTGCTGTGGTCGGCGGCAGCCAGACTACCGTTTGGCCTCGGGTAGGCTTGCCCTTTGCGGCTTCTGTGTCTTAGATGATACAAAGACGCTCGCCACCCGATCCACCATTTTAGGTTTCAAAAATGCAAAAATGATCACATCACACCCTTGCTGAGCATCCTTCCCAGGCGGGACACCTGGGTGGCTCGGTCGGTTAAGTGTCTGCTTTCAGCTCAGGTCATGAGCCCCAGGGTCCTGGGATCGAGACCGCATGGGGCTCCCTGCTCAGTGGGGAGCCTGCTTCTTCCTCTGCCTGCCACTTCCCTGCTTGTGTTCCCTCCCTCTCTCCCCTCCCCTTCTAGGGGCCCCACCAGCTGTCTGTCAGGGGCAAACCCGAGACCCCTTTGCTGGCAGCAGTCTAGATTCGCTCCACAGCTGCACGAACGGGTCAATCTGGTTGACTTTCGGTGACGGATTTTTTTCCCCAAAAATGGCTGCAAAAGTACCTCCCATCCCAAGTTCTTCCAGAACCTCTCTAGTCCTCCACCAAGGGAGAGAGGAGAGATGGCGCCTCTGTTCCTGAGAGCGCTCTCCCCCAGATGTGTGGCTTTCGGTAAACTGGGGTTTTGTTCTTAGATGAACATTCTGGAGACAGAGATAACGTAGTCCGCAGTACACTGAACGGTGTATTATTATTTTGTAAAATTATTATACTTGTGTATTATAGAGGAGGGGACATTTGTTTTGTGAATTTCCCCTCCACCCTGGGAGCAACACGGCTGCCAGCAGCTAGTCCCCCCACAGCCCTTGCCTGCACTGGCCCATGGAGGTGGGAGTTCCCTGGGGGTGGAGTGGGGGGGCTTCGCGCTTTCTGGTCCGGGGGAGGCTGCCCTGGGGTCTCCTCGACCCCCATTCTGTGCAGTTCTCTGAATTATCGTATTAGTTTCCAGGTGGCCTCCTCCTACTGGAACACTGGGGGCAGAGGCAGGGGCAGGGCCCGCATACATCCTGGTCTCCATGGTGTGTTTAGCTCACAAGAGTCCAGCCAGGGGGAGGTGCTCGATGTGTTTTGCTAAAGGCTGAAAGAATAAATGAGTTAGGGGGGAAGGGAGAGGGTGGCTGGGTGATGGACACTGGGGAGGGCGTGGGCTATGGTGAGTGCTGTGAAGTGTGTAAGACTGGTGATGCACAGACCTGTACCCCCAAAACAAATAATACATTATATGTTAATTTAAAAAAAAAGGAATAAGGGGTGCCTGGGTGGCTCAGTGGTTTAAAGCCTCTGCCTTCGGCTCAGGTCATGATCCCAGGGCTCTGGGATCGAGCCCCGCATCGGGCTCTCTGCTCTGAGGGGATCCTGCTTCCCTTCCTCTCTCTCTGCCTGCCTCTCTGCCTACTTGTGGTCTGTCAAATAAATACATAAATAAAACTACAAAAAAAAAAAAAAAGGAATAAATGAGGGAGCACTTAGAGGTTATCCAGGCCTGACCCCCACCGTGGCAGAAACCTCCCCACAGTAGCCCTGACAGGTAAGAACGAATCTTAAAAAAAAGTTATTTTATTTATTTTTGTACTCTGCGACCAAGGTGGGGCTTGAACTCACAGCACTGAGATTGAGAACTGCATGCTCTTCTGACTGAGCCAGCCAGGTGCCCCGAGAATTATCCTTTCTTATTTTATTTTTAACAATTAAGAAAGAAAAGATTTATTAGAGAGAGAGCATAACTCACTCTCTACTAATAACTACGTTATTAGTGAGCATGACTGAGGCAGAGGGGCTGAAGGAGAGGGAGCAGCAGACTCCCCTCCGAGCAGGGAGCCCAATGGGGGGCTTGATTCCAGGACTCCGAGCTCACGACCTGAGCCGAAGGCAGACACCCCACCAACTGAGCTACCCAGGCACCCCAAGTATTATCCCAAAGCAGGTTTGGGAAGGAGAGATCACTGTCTCACATGGCAACGTATTCCATTCCATTAAAAAAAAAAGAAGAAGAAAGCTTCGTTGTGATATCAAGAATCATCTCCTCGTGACTGTTAAGGATGGGTCTCGAGAGCTTCCTGCATCCCGGCTGCTCCTGGAAGGAAAGCTCTAGCTCGCCACCATCCCAGCGCCTGAGGACGAGGAGGCCTGGACAGACTGGCAGCCCTTTCTGGACTCCTCTTTTTGCAAACCGGAACCACCTCTTACTTTAGCACGACGAGGACAGCAGAATACCTAAGGGATTCTGAGAATTCGTAAAAGTTAAGGACTCCTCTTCTTTTTTAACCTAAAATGCTGGAAAATGCCGAAGAAAGCCTCATTTGCCTAATGACCCTGAGGTTTACTTTGGATACATCTGGATCATTGGGGTTCTGTTTTTCTCCCTTCTCCTGTCAGGTGACTTCATGAAAACTCTTCTCTGATCCTGGACTAGACTCAAGCTGGTGGTGATGGGCAGTGGTTCTGTTTCAGGGGCTTAGAATCTTCCAGGGCCCTGGCTCCTGCATGTCCTGTCCCACACTAGCCTCTCAGATCCCACATTCCAGCTGTGGGCACAGGAGGCTCAGGGCTCTGAGCAGAGCGGGGTCGGGGGTGTGGGGCCTGGCACCGCTCTGGGACTCTGGTGCATGCGGCTTCTTATCCCCGCCGACAGGCCCTGTATTCTCTGAGGGGTCCCGTGCTGCACAAGTGCGCTCTCAAGGTGGGGCCTACATCAAAAGAGCAAACAAGATGGTGCCTCAAAGGTCAGTCCCCTTGGGGCTCTTGTTTCCACACCCAAACCTTTGTCTTGGACCTGCCAGGAGTCTTCCGGCCTAGCGTGGCTTCGTCTGTGTGGCTTCAATGACAGCAAAGACGGCTCAGCTGTGAACCAAAAAACCCCTCTCAGACACTAAGAAGTCATGCTTTACCCCAGCTCCTCGACGAGGGTGGAGAAAATCCTATAACGAAATCCAGAGCTTCCCAGGATTCTCCCCTCCTCACTTAGCACCTCTGGGCATTGGTCTTGGTTTTTTTCGTTTGAATGAACCCAGTGAACCAGCCTCCACCTTTCAAAGGAATCTGAGGAAACTTTCCTGCCAAGTCCCCACTGAGTGCCTGTGACACTCAAGAACAGGGGCCAGGCTCTTGTGTAGGTTAAGGAAGTCTGAGAAGAATAAAGATTATAGGGAAACAGTCTACCTTTCTTTACAAGGTCTTGTTCTGCATCCCTGAGATCTCAGATTCGGCTACTACAATGAAGTCCTGTTGCAGAAAGAGCTGGCCTTTTATCACCACTTAAAATCTAATTAATCCATATTGAAGCACAAAGATTTCTGTTGTATTTTAGGGTGAGGGGTCATAGAGCCCTCTTTGTTCATCCTTAGACTTATAATCATCAAGCATTGGGGATGTAATTTTACCAAGCAAATTGGAAGGTAACAGATCAAATCCTTATCAGAAAGCCTAACTCATAGTTTTAACAGGGTCCTTCGTCCTTTACGTGAAACATTATATTTGAGAAGAACAAAAACGCATTTCAGAGTTTCCCAAGAGTTAATGGCCAAAGCTTATATTCCAGGCAGCGGAGGACCAAGAGCATCATAGTCCTGTCAACTACGGAAGACGGTGGCTCCTATAGGGGGGTAGCCCAAGTTGTAAGCTCTGTTGGAATGGCTTTTGTCTTTAGAGCAGCAATGCAACTCATTGGACTTTTATTATCGTTGCTGGGATGGGTTTTATCCGTGATCACCACTTACTTGCCACAGTGGAAAAACCTCAATCTGGACCTAAACGAAATGGAGAAC
>RCUC01085258.1:0-56409 GCA_003697995.1 Taxidea taxus jeffersonii
CCCAGGGTCCTGGATCGAGCCCCACATTGGGCTCCCTGCTCAGTGGGGAGTCTGCTTCAGATTTTCTCCCTCTCCCCCTCTCCGCCCTCTGCTTGTGCTCTCTCATGCTCTCTCTCTAAAACAAATAAGTAAAATCTTTGAAAAAGGCATTACAAAATAAAAGGCTGTTGGATCCCTACTCTGCCATGCAACTCTCAAAATATCACATTCAGAAATAGGTGTAATGTTCCAAATGTCATCGGAATTTTGTACTTCTGTTACTGCTGCCCATGACCATATTATTCTTATAAATAAGTGATGTAGGCAATATATATGGAAATTGTTGGCATGTATACCCCACCTAACTTCTTTTAAATGAGTGATTGTGAAGCTGGGTCTCCTTCCTTCTGTTCATGTGAAATGGATTTATTGAACTTTAATATCTAATTTTTATTTTATTTTGTTGATTTTAGCATGTTGTTCCAGCTTATTGAGATACTTTTTAACCTTAGCTCTATTAGCTAATGTATTTTCTGCTCCTCCTGTTTTTGAATAACTAACAAATTGAAAGAGGACCCTGTCTTCAGTGATGTTGATAACAAACAGAGTCTTGTGGCAAGCCACTGGAATCTTTCTTCCAGCTTGATCGAAATCCATTAATCAAAGCACTTTGTTTAGTATACATTTGACAGGAACTGTTAGAATCAATGCCTAAGCCGAAAAGAAGGGAGTTGGGGACAGAATAGAAAGGGGAACATTAGGACACGAGGACTTCAAATGCTCCTGAATCACCCAGAAAGTAGTTACCACCTACTCTACCAAAGTGAAGGATGGCCTTCTAATTGATACACTTCCGTATGTGTAAGTCAGTTGATCTGTGATTCCATTATAATGTCACTGCAGCAATGGAATCAGAACCTGTAAAATTCGATATCTTATCTGTCTCATTAATTTTAAGGACGCAGAGAATGTTAGAATTGAAGGTGACAGAGAGACATGGACAAATCTCTTCTTGTTGAACCCTGTAGTTAGTCTGATGAATGGAAGGATGGTGGAAGCTTACAGACTGAGTTGATAGTCTGGGAAGTAAACCTCAATTTTCATTCTGGAGAGGTTTCATCCAGACCTGTGCAACAGATACTTTTGACAGATTTAATGAAATATAAATTATATATAAAATTCACCCATTTAAAGTATACAATTTAGTAATTTTTGGTTTATTTACAGAATTGTGCAACCACCACCGTGATCTAATTTTAGAACATTTTCATCACCTGAAAAAGAAGCTTAATACATATTAGCTATTATATTAGAATATTAATACATATTAGTTACTCCCCATCCCTACTTGCCACGTATATACCCAGCTCTAGCTAATCTAGTTTCTGTCTCTAGAGATTTGCCTATTCTGGACATTTCATACAAATGGAATCATGCAGTAGGTGGCCTTCATGTCTGGCTTTCTTCACTCAGCATTAGGTTTTCCGTGTTCTTCCATGGTTAGCCAGGGTCAGGACTTCATTTCTTTGCTGAAGAATATTCCATAATATGAATAGACCACATTTTGTTTATCCATTCACCAGTTAGTAAACATTTGGGTTGTGTTCACTTTTTGGCTATGATGAATAATGCTGTTATTTGGGTATAAGTCTTTGTGTGAACATATATCTTCATTCTTAGGTAGATACCTAAGAGTAGAATTGCTTGGTCTTATGAGAAATTATGTTTTAACTTTTTAAGAAACTGCCAACCTATTTTCAAAGTAGCTGAACCATTTTACCATCCCACCAGCAATATGTGATAGTTACAATTTTTCTCCATCTTGGCCAATGCTTGTTCTTGTCTAGACCTAGGTGCTATTTTAAATGACACCAGTATGACATTTATCTGAGGGCTGGTTACTTTTTATTACATATTTCAGGTAACTGATTTCAGCTAGGGAAGGCTAGAGGTGACATAAGTTTTGAAAGATCCTTATTATGAATTCCAAGATCATTTAAAATGTGTAAAAAAAAAAAACACAAAACAGAATGAAAAAGAAAAAAGCAACAGGGAAAAACTGTTGATCCACAGAGTTTTATTGACATAAAGCCTATTACAGTGAAGCCCAAGTGATAATTGATACTATAAAAAATATCCAGAAAGCGTGTTAGTGCATATGTAAGATTTGCAATGACTTCCAAGCTACAAAATCATGGCTCTGCTTCAGTAAAAAGCTGGGGCCATGAGTGGGCCCATGGTCCTTAAATAAGGCAGAAGAGAAGTGCTCTACCTAGAGCTTACGGGGACTTCTCCATTTTTTTGGATTGAGCCTTAAGGTAAAGCCAATATCAGATGAGTTTGATTCTGACCCAGGCAACTTTGCTGCCCAAGGGAACACTTGGCAATGTCTGGAGACATTTTTTATTGCCATGATTGGGGGCGGGATATTACTGACATCTAGTGGGTAGAGGCCAGGGCTGCTGCTCCATGGCCCTCCATGCCCACTACGGAGATTCCTCCGGGTTCAGAATGTCAGTCACTTGGGTTAAAGGGGAGAATCTGCTTTAACCAGTGATTCCGAAGGGCCAATAATTACAATCACTTCTTAAGTGTTTTTTCCCCCTGATTTGGCTTCCTAAGTGCAGATGCCAAGTCATTTCCTGACCCGACCCCAGGGGTGGGGGAGGGTGTTTGAATCGAGCTGGTGGGGGCAAAGACTGGACTGTGTGTATTTGTGGTAGAGATTTCCAGTTAATTCTGTGAAGTGTGTCTTTCTCCATTCCTTTCCTTTGCAACCCAAGTGAAAAACTCCAGTGCTAAGTATTTTGTAAATGTCTGTGGCCCATCTTTAAAGGAAATTAATGTTTCACATAAATAATTGGAAGAATGGCTATTTTCTTCTTCCTCTTTCTTACTCTGGGAAGAACCAATCATTCAGCGCCTTTCTCTGTGACAATGCATTGGATGTTCAGGGCAAATCTCTGAGTTACTGAAACCCAAATAAGAAAACATTTATTTGCATTTTCCAGGAAATTCAAGTTAAAATTATTTTTTGACATCCATGTAATAATTGTTCAGTGGATCTTGGCAAGAGCACTTCTCACTAATACCAGAAAACCCTTTCGAGGCTATAAATTTCACAGGGAGCTTGGGCCCTAGTGGAATCTTGATAGGTTCTACTTGAATTATTTGGGCACCATTTGTGTTATGCAGCAATTGTGTATTTAGGTGAGTGGGATTTCTCCTCTGAACCATAAATCCTGCATTTAAATGACCACAAAAGGTATAATGTCAATTAACACAACTCAGTGTGGAGGAAAGAACATGAGCTCTGGGACATATAGTCCTTAAATCCCAGGCCTGCCACTTCTGAACCACGGGACTTTGAGCAATAGTCGCTTATAACAGTTGCTCGAGCACTTTGAACAATAGTTTCTTCATTGGTAATTTGGGAATTGTATCTAGCTTAGAGGTCAACAGAGTACTGCCCACAAGCCACATGGGGACTGCTTACATTGGTGTATGTAAATCTCATCTCACACAGGCTCTCAGAGAAATATTAGAACCTATTCCCTCCTAGACCCAAGAAATGATGTTTAACAATGACTGTAATCCTAAAGCTAGGATTTATTCAACACCTGTGAGTATATACCTACAGGTAAGGAGATCGTTCATTCTTATAACAGCCTAGGTGAGTATAATCCTTGTTTTGTATATGAAGAAGTGGAGTTTCAGAGAGATGAAGTAACTTCTTCTGGGTCACACAGCTAATTAGGAGAATTGGTGATAAAAATGTAAATATCACAGCTGTTTTGGTTTTTCTTTGTCTCCTGTTTAAACAGCCCATTTATATCATGTGAGACCTTTTGCAGGACAGTTTTTGAAGCAGCTGATTGTTTAGGCAAATGACTAAACCTCTGAGGCCAGAGTGTACATTTATTTTGAATGTTTGCCATCAGATGTTTTCTAAAAGCTTTTATATTTGTATTAATTTGTTGCTGTGTTCCTTGTTCTCGATACCTTGTCATCCCATGTTTCTCCTCTTTTCCTTGATCTTGTGTTTTCTTCCTTCTGGAAGCTCTCCCCTTGAGAGCACCCCCCTTTTTAAAAAAGATTTTATTTATTTATTTGACAGAGAAAGCACAAGTAGGCAGAGAGATCAGGGGAAGCAGGCTCCCTGCTGAGCAGAGAGCCCAATGGGGCTTGATCCCGGGACCCTGAGATCATGACATGACCTATGCCGAAGGCAGAGGTTTTAACCCACTGAGCCATCCAGGTGCCCCATGAGAGCCCTTTTGAAAGGGAGGGTAGTGTGTATCTCCTGCATCTGCAAAGCCATAAAGCAGGCGGCTGAAAGGAACAGCTGAGCATTACTGCGCAGCTCTTCTGAGGCTAAGAGTCACCAGTGCTGTCGGTTCCAAGGCGTTGTTCATAGTCATGAAACACTGCCGCCCCCAAAGACAGGCTATTGGCTTTGTAGCTTATTATTTTAGGACATATCTCACAGCTCTGAGGGATATCTTTAAGGATGGAAAACCAACCTCAGGGTCACTTTTTATGCTGGGTTGTGGCCAAGGAGGACATTCAGCATGGCAGGCAGGGGGGTGGGTACCATGGAGGGCTGCAGTCTGCCTCTTCATATGGCCATTGGCATCTGGATGTATGTTTCTATGTACGGTCATCCAGCATCTGGCTATGTACACGCACAGATGGTCGCCTGGCATCTGGAGGCGTGTTTCCACCAATGGTTAACTAACACCTGGGGGTGTGTTTCTGTAGCTGGTAGCCTGGGAGGGTGCCTCCACAGAGAGGGAGCCCTGTCAAGCTTTTTAGCACACTTTCATCTTGGCAAAGTATTTTTCTCTAGTGAGCTTCAGTGACTGTCCCTTGACTTTTCTACGTGTTGGTCCTCAGTGGACCCTCCTGAGCTTCCAAGACTGAACATTCGTCCCTCCCCTACATGGTTGTGGTTCTTTAGAGTGTTTGGTGAATCTTTTCTCATTCTCCAGAGCCTGCGGTTTCTCCCTGATCGAAATCACGCCATCCTTCCAATGTTTCTCATAAGACAAAATTCTGACCTTTTGTTTTCTGGGGAAAGCTTATATTGATCCTTTGTAGTACATCAATGGTTTTCTGTTCCAAAGGTAGCTTTTTGTGTGATGTCAAAGATGATGAATATTCATCCTAAAAAACTCGGAGAATGTAAAACTCCAAAAGAAAGGAAGGAAGAAAAGGGAAGAGAGAAGATGGTTTATATATGTAAAAGCTGTAAAGCATACTGGAGACAGAATGAGCTCATTTGAAATGAAAGCTATCGCTGTGTTTCATTCAAGTTGTCCCATGATGTGTGTGTGTGCGTATGTGTGTGTGTGTCTTTGTACAAATAATAAAAAGGAATTTTAATAGGTCTTAACACCTTTTCATTTTATTCTCTGTTCCTCCTCAAGGTGATAAACTATATATTTAGATGTTGGCTTTCTCTGTTTGGTGCCTGTAAATGTGAGCTTTTTAAAAAATTTAGTAGCACAGTTTCTCTGCTGTGTTATAACACATTTCATATTGCTGGTTATTCTGTGTGCTCAAAAGAAGTAGGAAATACAATATGTGTGTTTTAATGCTCTCAAGCCAGAGTTCTTAACCAAGGGTTTATAGCTGCCTTAGAATCAATGGGTATTTTGGGAGTCAGTGGTTTATGAACCCCTGGAGTTTTTACCCAAATTTTTTGTGTGACCACTTTTTCCCTTGAAATGGGGCCCTTGCCAGATTTTCGTAGGGTGCATGATGGTTGCTCCGAAAGCAACTTAGTGAAACCTTCCTGAAAGACTCAGCTAGTATTCTCAGAGTGAAGCTGTCCTCGCGGTGGAACAATAGCTGGGATGAGGGCGTAAGTTGAGAATGCATTAAATTTTCAGGGTGATGGCCTTTTTGCTTATATGACTTGTCTCATGGCGTATCACGTAGCAATATGTACATGAGAATGTGCTTCCAGCACCCAGCAAAATCTTTCCTCCCAATGATTTCCAAGATTCCGAGGACATATCTTGAGGTAGGTATCTTGAAAGCGTTGTGATAACCCCTGCCCCCTACCCTATCACATGGCCCCTCTCAGGGTGTCCTCTTCTTTCTGTCTTTCCCTTTTCTCTCTCACAGGAGTCTCTGAGTTTGTCCAGGGGACCAGACTTGGAGACAAACATTTGCTCTTTTCCCACTCTCACCCCTTCCTGTTCAGAGGGGGATATCTGTTTTGCTCGAGACAGGACCCCTACCACAATAACAGCATATAACCCCTTCTCTCATCAGCAGGCCTTCCTCTACCAAAGTCTTGGCCGGGGTTGGGGTCCCACATGCCTTTCAGGGCCTAGCAGAGAGGTGAAGGTGAGTGGCAGCTGGATGTGATGGGATAGGAAGGAGTCACTGCGCTAGGGTGGGTAGGGCATGCCCACTCCCAGGAATTTAAATTTTGCTTTTTTGAAAGCACTGTGCCATCCAGAAATATTGCTATGGAAAGACATCACAAGTGGGCCACGAGTTGGTGACTTCTGTCTTAAGGAAAACCAAGGCTTGACATATTTTTCAAGACAAAAATGTACAACATAAAATCCGAAATTGCAGAAGACTAAGTTGTTTGAAGGGTCATGCAACAGGGATAACTTTTGGCTCAAGAGTTGAGCTGCTTTGCTTGGTTAAGGGCACAGGTTTGGAGCTTGCATTCTCTGGGTCTGTTCCTGTCAAATTCAACAAATGACATTGGACAAGTCACACTGGCTCCTCGACTATGATATGGCAATAATAATAGAACCTACGCTTCAGGGCTGTCATGACAGTAAATTAGTTAATATATGAAAGGCACTTAGAAGAGTGCCTGGTACATAGTAAACACTCAGTAAAGTGGCGCCTGGGTGGCTCAGTGGATTAAGCGTCTATCTTCAGCTCAGGTCATGATCTCAGGGTTCTGGGATCAAGCCCTGCATCTGGGCTCCCTGCTCAGTGGGAAGTCTGCTTCTCCCTCTCCCTCTGGTGCTCCCTCTGCTTGTGCTCTCTCTCTCACACTCTCTTTCTCAAATAAATAAATGAAATCTATTAAAAAAATTAATAGTAAAGACAAACCAACTTTCCTTCTCTCTCTCTTTTTCTCTTTTTTAAAGAAGATTTTTATTTATAAATATATATAACATATATACTTATATTATATATATAAATTAAAATTTACAACTTAGCTATTAAAAAATGTTGAGGGGATCCTGGTAGCTTCATTGGTTAAGCATCCAACTCTTGATTTTGGCACAAGTCATGATCTCAGGGTCATGAGATCAGATTCTGTGCTCAGCGGGGATTCTGCTTCTCTCCCTCTCCCTCTCCCCTCCCCCCACTTTCTATACCCCCCCCCAGAGATAACTAAAGTTTACATTTTGGTGACTATTCAATGAATATTCTTCTAGTGGAAAGATGTTCTCAATCTCTTCCCTCTGTAGGTCTCTAGGAGCTTGGTTTATTTGTGATTGGCTTAACCTTAAGGTTTAATTATGATAGTTAGTGGGCGGGGCTACTATCTAGGTGGAGTACCTATGGCACTAAAAGCCAGGGGAGAAGTGGAGAACTAAAAGATGATAGATTTACTCTCTTCAGAGCTGTCTTCTCTCTTCATTGAAGAGCAGACTTCCTTAGGTGATTGTCATGCTAGTTGCTTCCGAATTATTTAACATCTGTAGGGTCTGGACTTCTGTCACAATATTGCCTATCTGCCAAAACTTTTTAATCCATATCCCGTAAGTTTTATACAGAAATACAATAAATTCTTTGTGATTTTAAAAGTTAAGATGGGGGCGCACCCATGTACTTATTTTTGTTTTTATCATACTTACATTTCTGATAATTAGTTACTGAGCACTTGCTGTGTACTAGACACCATGCTGAATACACATGTCATTTCATTGGATCCTTCCCCAATCTTTATGATATAGACATACTGTTCTCATTTCACAGACCAGTAGACTAAGGCTTCTAGAGGTTGAATAACTTGTCCAGGTCAATACCGAGAGTAAGTCCAGGTCAGCACCAGGATTTGAACTTGAGTCTATGGACCCGACTTTATTCTGCATACTTGCTATAGCTTTGTCTGGTGCTAAGTATCCCCTTCACTTTTGTTTCAGATGGCGGTCTTCTTTAGAGTAGGGGAGGTTAAAATTCCAACTGTGGCTTACCTTTGTCACTTGACAAGCAGAGATGCACTTAAGACAGAGTTCAGTTATTTGCATAGTTATTAGTATGCTGGTGAAGTCCCCTCCTTACACTTGTGATTCCTTCCATCACATTTGTCATTCGGTTTTGCACATGAGAAAAGCTGGGAGGATGTTGACTTTTTGTCTCTGCTTTTGTTGATTGAGACATCCCAGCCCTGCTTTCCTTGTTACTTTCTACTTCCAGTTATGGTGTTGGCACAAACCATACCTGCAGCATCATGTTACTCTCCCGTGCTAAAAATAACTGAGATCCTGGGTGAGACTTCATATATAATTCATGGTTTTGATTTATTAATCTCTCCATTAAGTCAGAAAATGACATTTTTGCTGGCTGCATTCCAATCTGCATTATCTTAGGCATTTAGAATTTGCATTAACTTGAATACGCTCCATGTGTGTATGTATATGCATGTGTGTGTGTGTGTGTGTGTGTGTGTGTGGTTTTAGTAACACCAGAATCATCGCTTGTATAACTCCTTTAATCTTTCACTTAACCCCTGACTTCAGATTCATAACATGAATGTAATATCAGAAAGAAGCGAGCATCCAAATGAATGTTGATGATAATAAAAATGCAGAACCAGGATGAAAAAGGATAGCTTTGCCTTTTTGTATTGCCTTAAAGATAAATTTATATTCAGGAAGCGAGGAAGGATGACACTTTGAAGCCCCTTTATTCATTCAGTATGTGGATATTGAGCTCCTCCTGAGTGGTAGGACCTGTGGTAGGCTGATCGAGATGATGAAGGTACTGTAGATAATAGATCAACTTGTATGCTACCCCCAAGTCTTTAAAGTAAATTAAAATCCTTTCCTGCTCCTACTGATCCATTAGAGTTGGTTTTATTCACCTGAGATGTGAAGACACCTCGAAAAAAGTGAACACATTTGAATTGCTTTATGAGACATTTCTCTGAGAGCTAGACCCTGTGGGTCACTCCACCTCTGTGGGCTCCACCACCTTCCATGAAACCTTCACCACCACCACCACTTTGTGGGCATGACCAGGATTTTCAAAGCAGGAAGGGAGGTGGCGGTGATAACAGATCAATAAATGAAGGTGGGATCCCGATACTATCCCATCTGATTCCACCAAGCATCACTTCTTCAGAATTGACACCCTGGTGTCCCAAGCGCCCTTAAAACAGAGACCATGTCCCACCTTGGATCAAAAACAAGGCCACTTAGGACTGCCTGGATGACTCAGTTGGTTAAGTGTCCAACTCTTGATTTCAGCTTAGGTTATGATCTCAGGGTGGTGAGATTGAATCCCCAGTTAGGCTCCGCACTGGGTGTAGACCTGCTTAAGATTCTCTCTCTCCCTTTCCCTCTGCCCCTCCCCTTGCCCATGTGTGCTCTCTCTCTCTAAAAAAAAATAAGAAGAAAAAAAAAGAAAGAGAAAGAAATCAATGCCACTTAGATACTGCGTTTTACTTTGGTTTTACCTGTTATTTATTAATAATTGTCCTTTTTACTGCTAAGCTACCAAATTCATTTATTAACATAGAATAGGCCAGTTTCTTAAGAGCTATACCCATAATGGGGATGATGGGTGGTGGTGGATCAAGGGCATTAATGAAACCACACTTGCAATCAAAATCTGGCATGTCATTTTCATATTATAATAATGTTTTTAAAAATTGATAATCAGGGCACCTGGCTGGCTCAATCAGTAAACATGCAACTCTTGATTTTGGAGTGATGATAAGTTCAAGCCCCATGACAGGAGTAGAGGTTACTTTTAAAAAATTATTATATATATATACATATATATATGTATATATAGTCAGCAGCCAAGGGAAGTGCATTAATTTTGAATTTTTGATCAAATATTGAATACATACTTTTGAAATAGTATGTTTGTTTCCAGTGGTAGGTATGATTCCTATTCACTCAATATCCTTTCCTTTCCCCTCTTATGGTAACAGCACCCTTCTTTCTTGTAGGGACCCAAGTCTATTTGGTTTCTATGGGGCTGACCCTTCCCCATTCCCCTTGCTCCAAACACAAGGGTAAGAGGAACAAGACCTGGCAATTAAAGTACTGCATTTCTCTAACTAAATAATTGGTTCGAGGAAAAAGAGTGACCTCTTCTAAGCCTGTCAGATTTCCCCTGGACTTTTCTAGAGTATAGTGGGGGAAAGCTCTTGATATTCTTCTGGGGTTGCCAGGGTTAAGAAGGGCCACCACATAGTATAGCTCAAGGGATCTCCATTCATTAAGGACAAGGCAAGCCTTGAACTACCTGTGTTTATCTTTTCTATGACATGGAGAGGAACTGCCTGAAAATGAGACCGGCATAGAGGAAAGCATTGTTTAGAGATTATTGTAATGGACAGGTTCACAACATCAGTGAACCACTGGATTCAAATGGGCTGGAAGTTAGTTAGAGTTCTTGAGTGAATGAGTTTGCTGTTGCTACTATAACAAGTCATCATTCACTTAATGACTTCAGACAGCCCATACTTATTTATCTTGTAGGTTGGAAATCAGAAGGCTCAAATGGGTCTGCAGGGCTCTGTTCCTCCTGGAGGTTTTAGAGGAGAATCCATTTCCTTGCCATTTATACCTTCTAGGGGCTGCCCACGTTTCTTGGCTCCTCATTGCTCTGACCTCTGCTTCTTCCATAGCATCTTTCTCTTTCTCTGTCTCTGACTTTCTTGGTCACCTCCCTCCTTTCCTTTATAAGACTCCTAGTGATTACATTGAACCTTCCCAGTTAATCCAAGAGAATCATCTCATCTCACAAACTCTTAACTTAATCACATTAGCAAAAGTCCCTTTTGCATATAAGGAAGCATATTTTCAGGTTCTGCGGATTAGGACACGGACACCTTTGGGGACTTAGCACAATAAACAAATTCATTCCTTTTTAGTTAAAGCTGGTCTGAGTTGGAACACTGTCATTGGCAATCGAGAGTCTTAAAAGAATACTATATTAAAGAAAATGAGGGGCGCCCGGGTGGCTCAGTCGGTTAAGTGTCTGACTATTGATTTCAGCTCAGGTTATGATCTTAGGGTTTCGAGATCGCTCCCTGTGTCAGGCTCCCGTGGGACATGGAGAATGCTTAAAATTCTCTCTCCCTCTCCCTCTGCCCCTCCTTTCTCTCTCTCTCTCCCCCACCCAAAAAAGAAAAAAAAAAAAAGGAAAAGGAAATGAGATATTGGGGGCAATTTAAGGACATTTATATAGATATTTGGAGTTATGAAGCATTTTTTTTTCCTGGAAAGATGAAAGAATTGCACAGAGAACATTAAATTATACATATAACTTTAAATGGCTCCAGTATTTTCCTGTCCTTTAATCTCTTTATATCTTTTTTAACCATCTTTTTCAGTTCTTTTATGCTACCAACTGGGAATTTTTTTCACATGCTCTTGTTCTCACTCAAGTTCACCTTTCAAATATCTTGCTTCCTATAGCCTGTTATATGCTACAGAGCCTTTCTGAAATATTTTTTCCTCTTGTTATCCATTTTTCTTTTGCCTTCTCAACTGTCACTTCTCTCATTTTTCAGAATATTCATCTTCTTCTTTTTTAAATTTAAACTGTTTTCCCTTGTTTACTGTCTCTGTGAATATTTATTTTTATTTTTTTCTATATGTCTTTGAAGGTGGGAAATAGGCTCAAACCTTTTTTTTCATTTTTTTAAAGAAAATTGTGTGTTTCTGTTGCTCTAAAGAATGTTTTGTGATAATTCTCTTGGCTGGCATCAAATAAACATGAATTCCCATTTCACAATAAATGAATAAATAAATCTTTTTCTTCCAAAATTGTTCTTATTCTTTGCTGTTTCTATGTAAATAATACAGCCCTATATTTTCCTGAAAAGCTTATAAAAGCATATTTTTAGTCTTTACTCATGCATATTGCAATTGCATCTATTTTTAATTGAAATATTATTTTACCAGGCCATTTTGACTTTTTGCTCATAAGAATATGTAAGGGAGGAAGGATTTTTCCTTGAGCCTTTTGAGGTCCCTGACTGGGTCTGAAAAGTCAACTGACCAAGATAGATTATTAGCAGAAAATCATACAAATTGATTTAATATAAGTTTTACATGACATGGGAGATTTTATAAAGAAATGAAGCCTCAAAGAAAGTTAGATCTGTGTATTTTAATGCTGGTTTGAAAACGAGTGGGTAGTTGTAGAAGAATAGGCTAGGTTAAGGAGTATGAGGGAAGTGTAGTAAATTGGGGGAAACAGTGAGGCTTGTTTGTTGGAATTCTTCTTGGTGTCCCTTTGTCTTTGGACATCCGGATGCTCCCTTCCTCCAGATATAGGGAGGGCCCCTCTTACCAGAGGGTCTCAGGGCCTGTTGTAGGAAAGAAGGGCATGGAGGGGAGGAGGTCAGACTGATCTTCTGCTTCTGCTGTGTAGTTAAACTCTTTCAGCTTAAAACTTGCAGTATGCCCAGGTGCCCTATTTTGAGGGACATGTCCTGAACGACATCAAATATATTGCACAAGCTCCTTATTTACACAGTGGAATTTAACTATATGATCTATGGCAGTTTAATCCAATGAATGGAGTTTCTTTTCTCATTGTACTAACATGCAAGAAATAACTATTGTATATTTTATTTTTATTCCCCATTTAACCATCTTTAAAATAAACATACAAATAACTATGTCATAGACAACAAAAATACAAAACAAGTTTTTTTTAAAGATTTTGTTAATTTATTTATTTGCGAGACAGATACAGAGATAGCAAGAGAGAGCACAAGTGGGGAGGAGAGGGAGATGCAGGCTCCCTGCTCATGGGGCTCAATCCCAGTGAGCCAAAAGCAAATGCTTAACTGACTGAGCCACCCAGGCACCCCCAAAACAAGTTTTAAATGGGATCATATTTATCTGTATGATTCTATGACTGCTTTCCAGTTTTTGTTCTGGTACATTCATGGTTTTATTTTTCTTCCTTTTTTCCTTAATCCATGTAAATGTTTTTGTGTATCTGCTTGATGCATAATACAGTATATTGTTATATATACTACATGTAATCATATCCCAGCTTTGCTCACTTGTTCAGTATCTTTTCTGCTGTCTTTTTCCCCTCCTGCTTTGTTTGTTTATACAATGAACAATACAGCTATAACCAGTCTTAAATATGTTTTTAAGTAATTCCTTGGCATATATTCCTAAAGGTAGTGGACCAGGCCAAGCCATATGGTCATAACTAATTATCTCTAGTAGACTTTTAATGCTGTCAGAATAAATACCCCAGAGAGTAAATGAGATTTTGATGGAAGCAAGCCTACACAAAGAAGCAAGGAGATGAGGTTGTTCTTTGTCATATGAACAATATTAGAAGAAGTGTTTGTTCTTTCTTTTTAAATGAGACTAGGATCTGAGGGATTTGGGGGAAAAGAAATAACATGTATCTCCTTGGGAGGATGTTTCTGGTCTTTGTGATTAATTTATCTTTCTCTCTCTTTTTTAAGTAGGCTCCACACCCATGTGGAGCCCATTATGGGGTTTGAACTCACAACCTTGAGATCAAGACCTGAGCTGATATAAAGAATTGGATGCTTAGCCAACTGAACCACCCAGGTGACCCCCCTCCTTTTTTTTAAGATTTTATTTTTAAGTAATCTGTATACCCAACATGGGGCTCAAACTTACAACTCCAAGATCAAGGGTCACATGCTCTACTGACTGAGTCAGCCAGGTGTCCCTATGATTTCTTTTTTTTTTTTTTAAGATTTTATTTATTTATTTGTTAGAGAAAGTGAGCACAGGCAGACAGAGTGTCTCTTTTCTCCAGTGTTGGATGCCCCCCCACCCCTGCCATGGTGTTGCATCATCAATACTCTTCCTGCTCCTCTGTCCCCTCTGCTGGCTCCTTTCCTCACTTCATCCCCTAACTCCGAGGATCCCCCAATGCTGCCCTCTGCATTCTCTTCCTCATTTACTTCAGACATGCCTTTACGTCACACATATTGAGATAATTCTATAGGATCTGAGAGTGACTCACCACCCTTTCCTCAGCCTTATTATCATTCCCACAATGTCTCCTCCTTCCCACTGCCACTGCCATTCCCTTTTTTCAAGACCTTATCATTTCTCACCTAGGTGATTTAAATTCATTTCTGTATGGTTTCCTTGCTTCCTGGTGGTTTCAATCTTCCCTCTTTCCTTGCAAGCTGTGCTTGTCTACACTAGTCACTTAACATTTTTGAGTCTTGATTTATGTACATAGAGTCATGGATGAATAGCTCATTGCCCCTGGCATATCATATATATACTGTTGTTTCCCTACTCTTCTAGTCTTTCCTTCTTATAACTCATCCCCCGTTAGTATTCCTGTTGTGACAAACAAGTCTGATCATGTCACTCTCAAACTTTACTAACTTCAGTGACTTTCCTGGATCTAGAGGGTAAGGTCTAAACTCTTTGAGAACATATCAAGCCCTTCGTGGCCTGTTCACATTTCCCACCTCATCTTCTGCCGTCATAGGACTCACTATCCCCAGCCCCAGCACTCTTCTCACCATTTCCCAAACAGGCCGAGCGCCTTGCCTCTAACCTCTGTCTTTGCACAGGATGATCTCTTATTTTTTATAAGTAAACTCTACCTCCAACATGGGGCTCAAACTCATGACCCCGAGATCAAGAGTTTCATGCTCTACCGACTGAGCCATCCAGGTGTACCCATGTGATCTCTTTTTTGCTGAACTTGCAAAATTCCCTGATTTTTTTTTTTTTCTTAAGACCCATTTTGAAGCATCTCTGTTTAAAGCCTTCTCAGATACATGAACTCTTCCCAACCTCCTGGGACTTTAAATCTTGAGCAAGCGAAGCAATAATTTCAGAACAAAGGCAGTGAGTAGTGGGTGGTCGAGACCATTTTGTTCTGGTGCCTTCTGCTCAGCCCCCAGACAGCTTTTTCAATTGGGGTGCTTCATCTAAGCCACAGAAACAGAAAATGATTTGAGTGACAATTTTCTCAATCCTGCCAGAGATGGCACATAACCAGTACCATATTTTTCTTTTTCTTTTTTTTTTAAGACTTTATTTTTTTTTTAAAGATTTTATTTATTTATTTGGTAGACAGAGATCACAAGTAGGCAGAGAGAGAGAGGAGGAAGCAGGCTGTCCGCAGAGCAGAGAGCCCAATGCGGGGCTCGATCCCACAACCCTGGGATCATGACCCGAGCCGAAGGCAGCGGCTTTAACTCACTGAGCCACCCAGGCGCCCCTAAGACTTTATTTTTAAGTAATCTCTTCACCCAACTTGGGATACAAACATACAACCCTGAGATCAAGAGTCACATGCTCTACTGACTGAGACAGCCAGGTGCCCCAACCAGTACCATTTTAGATGCATAGGAGAGAAGTGAGGTCATTATATGTTATGTGTGCTATAGGGTGATGGGGCTTAATTTTCTCATGGAACTCAGTTTGGAAACATTGCTGTGGACATTTTTGGATCTGTCATCTTTTTAAGCCTGACCCTCCCAGCTTTCAGTGATGGTGTGAGCACCTGGTATTAGCATGAATTCCCTTTATGTCTAAGTTAACTAGATTCAGTTTGGGTTGCTAACAGATATGACCCTCTTCTGATATAGCAGCATCAGAGAATACGTATTTGTGGCTTCTACTAATTATTGAATAATTAGGTAAATAAACTTTGGAATTCCTTCATTTTCATTTTTCCCTATACCAAATCACTCACCACACACATCAGTCTTTATTTACATTGTCATTCAGAGTCTACTTTTTCTTTTTGTTTCTACTATCACCATCCTTGTCTAGGTGTTTCTTGCATTGGCCCACATTTCTGCGGTCATCTCCTGATGCCACCATTTACCTCTTTCACTCCCTGCCCTTCAATGATGCTGAACCCATGTCAATTTTTCCCCCAAATAAAAGGATATAATTTCATTTCTCTTCCAAATATCATACCAACTCGCTTTCACATTATGTCGAAACTCATAGGCCTGGAACTCAAGGTGTCCTATAATTCAGCCCCATATTATCAGTGCAGCTTGCTTCCTTCACTCCACTCTGAGCTGTTTCTCTTCTGTGAATACTCTTTTACTTATGCTATACATACCATTCCTTTCTTTCTGCAACCTATATTATTGACTTTTTAAAAATTTATCAAATTTGGGACACCTGGCTGGCTCAGTCAATGGAGCATGTGACTCTTGGTCTTGAGGATGTGAGTTCTGGGCCCCATGGTGGGTGTGGAAATTACTTAAAAATAAAATCTTAATTTAAGGGGGCCCTGGGTGGCTCAGTTGGTTAAATGTCTCTTTTTTTTTCTTATTTCTTTAAAAGGTTTATTTATTCATTCATTCATTCATTTATGTAAGAGAGAGAGAGAGCATGTGCCCATAGTGGGGAGGGGCAGAGGGAGGGGGAGAAACAGACTCCCCACTGAGCAAGGAGCCCAACACAGGGCTCCATCCCAGGACTCTGAGATCATGACCTGAGCTGAAGGCAGATGTTTAACTGACTGAGACATCCAGGCTTCTCTTTTTCTTATTTTTTTAAGGTTTTATTTTCATTTATGTTGGAGAGAGTATGTGAGCAGGAGGAGAGGCAAAGGGAGAAGGAAAGGGGAAGCAGACCCCCCGCTGAGTGTGGATCCAGAAGCAGGTCTTCACACAGGGCTCCACACAGGGCTCCATCTTGTGACCCTGAGATCATGACCTGGGCCAAAACCAAGAGTCAGACGCTTGATTGACTAAGCCACCCAGATGCCCCAATTGTCCAACTCTTATCCAACTCTCAGCTAAGGTCTTAATCTCAGGGTCGTAAGTTATAGCCTCATAGCCTACATAAAAGATAAAATTAAAAAAAATAAATCTTTTAAAAAATTTTATCAGATTTTACCAAATGTTCTCCCAATGTTCATGTTCCAACCACTTTGTCTCCTGAGCATATTCACCTGTATTCATTTCTTCTTTTTCTGCCTGATTCACTTTTTATTTTTCTGTTTTCCATACTTCACTTCATCTGGATAATTCTTTTTTTATGTTTAAAATTCCTTTACTCTTTTTTCTTTTATTCTTAATGTAACACACATTGGATGATTAGGAAAATGATTAGGAAAAATAAGAAAAGGGTGAATTACAGAGTGTTCAAATTCTAATTTTTAAAAAATCTTTACTGCCTTCTAAAACACCTTAGTACTACATCAAAATCTATCTCCTTCCAAAAGCCTACTTAACTCTCTTCAATCTAAATATTGTTGGGGCACCTGGGTGCTCAGTGAGTTAAGCATCCGACTGTTGATTTCTGCTCAGGTCATGGTCTCAGGGTCTTGATACTGAACCCCACATGGGGCTCTGTGCTAGGCATGGAGCCTGCTTCAATTTCTCTTCCTCTTCCTCTGCCCCTGTCCCCTCACCCCCATCCTGTTCATGCTCTCTCTCTCTTTCTCTTTCTCTAAAAAAAATAAATAAAATACATAAATACTAATTTTATTTCTTATACTCTGTTATTGCCTTATCTACATACTGGTAAGTGGAATTATCCACTGGAACTCTCTTCATCAAGAACCATTAATTAACCTGTTAAGTATGTCCTTAAGTGGACAGTGAAGAAGAGACTTTTTGTAAAATGTTTAGAAGTACTCTTATCCCAGTTTCTTTTCTTTTTTATACCAAATTGCTAAATATAGTCGTTCACCCTTATCAGTGGTTTTGCTTTCTGCCGTTTCATTTACCCACAGTGAACCATGGTCTGGAAGCAGATGATCCTCCTTCTGATGAATTCTCAGAAGGTCAGCAGTAGCCCAGTGCTTTGTCACATGCCTGTGTCATTCCTCTCACTTCACCTCATCACACAGACATCTTATCACATATCATCACAGAAAAAAGGGTTGAGTATAGGGCAGTAAGATATTTTGAAAGAGAGAGATCACCTTCACATAACTTTTTTTTACAGTATATTGTTATAATAGTTCCATTTAATTATTATTGTTGTTAATCTCTTATTGTGCCTAATTGATAAACTCTATCAAAGGTACATGTGGATAGGGAAAAAAAAAACATGGTGTTTTATAGAGTTCGGTACGATCTGTGGTTTTAGGTACCTACTGGGAGTCTTGGAATGTATCCCCATAGATAAGTGGAAATTACTATATTTTTTAAAAAGGATTTTATTTATTTATTTATTTATTTGAGATAGAGTGAGAGAGAGCAGGGAGAGGAGCAGAAGGAGAGGGAGAATCAGACTCTGAACTGAGTGTGGAACCCAACCTGGGGCTTGATCCTACAACCCTGAGATTACGACCTGAATTGGAACCAAGAGTTGGATGCTTAACTGACTGAGCTGTTCAGGTACCCTGGGATTACTATACTTTTTGATAAATAAATAAATAAAAGTCCACAGCAGATCACTGCTGACTATTAAGAAACCAAGTAACAGGCAAATCACTTTCAAGTCATTGCTGGGTCCTTGGCATTGTCAGTGGAAGCAGGAAGGCCTTCTGTGTGTGTCTAGGAGACTCAATGAGAACATCTTCTGCCTCTGAAGAGTGGAAGTTAAGCCAAGGTTGCGTTGGATGTCCAGGACTGTGTCAGACTTGGAGCATCATGCTTCTCATACCTAAGTTGTCTGGTGGTGAAGATGGTCTTGGCTAGGAATCATTTGGTTGCCAGGATTAGAAATCTGCTCAGACTAGTTCGTGGAAAGGAGTTGTAGTATATTTACACTGTGCAGTCATTCAGACATGGGAATCAAAAGGTGGCAATCTTCCTGAGAATGGGAGAAGGTAAGGTGCTGGGACGGACTTTCTTTGTCCCTCTCGAACTCTGTTAGCAATCACAGGATCTCTTCCGTTGTTGCTTCTCTTGGTCTCTGCTCTCCAATAATGTCGATCATTTGTTAAAGGCTCAAAAGGGCCCAAGTTACATGACCTTACAGCTCCATCACCATTGGCTGACTTCCTTTTTAGGACTCTGAGTTCAAATTCTCAAGTGAAAGAAGCTGGCTAATCTTTGGTTTGCCAGTGGTGGTTGACCTTAGGTCAAGTGATCATCATTGGTCCATAGCACTATTTGGGATTGGGCCACATATTATAAAAATGAACACTTGGTCTTGTCCTTTCAAGGGGGATTTGAATGGAATCACACATAGGTTCTGAAGCTTCCACTACAAAAATTTCAGTGTGGTATATGTATTTGAGATTTCTCATTGAGTAATATTAAAGAATAATTTCTTTAACACCATATGGCTATTTCTTTGCTTTCTTCCAATTTTAGTAGCTAGTTCACTATGATATAGGAGAATTGTCAATTTAATCTTAAAATTAACATGTTACTGATGAGTGATGTTATCAGTATGAAATGAAAAAATTAAGAATTAATTCTTATAATCACATATGCTATATGTTACATGGTTAAAAATCAAACTTATGGGACGCCCAGGTGGCTCAGTGGGTTAAGCCGCTGCCTTCGGCTCCGGTCATGATCCCAGCATCCTGGGATCGAGTCCCACATTGGACTCTCTGCTCGGCAGGGAGCCTGCTTCTCCCCTCCCCTCTCTGCCTGCCTCTCTGCCTACTTGTGTGATCTCTGTCTATCAAATAAATAAATAAAATCTTAAAAAAAATCAAACTTACTAGAGGCTATGTACAATTTGGGCCTGCAAATTTAAAAGAACAGATGGAAGAATTGGAGGGGGTCTATAGAAAGCTAAGGAAAAGATGAAAGAAAATAAAATGTGAGTTTCAAATTAAGGAAGATGATAGGCTTATTTAGCCTGCAGAAGAGAAGACAGAGTAATGATGTGAGAATTTCCCCAAACATATGAAGGTGAAGCCGGAATATATTGAGCTCCTCTCTATTGCCTTGATCTAATATACAACAGAATATAGATTTTAATGACAGCATAAACTCAACCTTTCAGACTGCAATGCTATGTGTAGAGAAATTCACAGACTCCCTTTATCTATAAGATGTATAAATATATCTGTTGGAGCAGAATGCGGTATCATAGTCACAGGAGTATAAATCAGACAACTTTGTTGAGATTGTCTCAAGCTCCATAAAGCTGAGGTCACTTCTATGATACTTTAGTAGAAACGGAAGAAAGAAGTAAAGAATTTTTGTAATCACATTATTCTTAATCTGTTATTCTAAGCATGGCCAAATGAGTTGTGCTCTCTGAGGGGCAGTCATAGGAGCCAGCAGTCATCACCAATCCCTGGGTTTTCTTTGGGAGAGTGGGAGTTATAAACTAAAGGGGAAAGCTACATTTTCCTCCATAATAAAGTAGGATTGTAAGGGACTCTGTGAGAAGAGAGACAGGAGAGGTGGAATGACCAGAAATGGGGGAAAGATGGTAGAAATTTCCATTAGAAAAATGAACATACTTTCTTGTAAGTAGTGTGTGGTATAAGTCATCTTTCTGTACTCCTCTCCTATAAACTCATTGTGAAATATTTGTCTCTGGTTATTGAATCGTGGAGTTGAGTCTGTGTTAAGATGCATAGAAAATGCTGAGTATAGCCTCAAGGTGGGATTGGACGAGAGCTGAGGTCTCTTGTGGAAAGTGTACTATAGTCACTTTATCTGTATTTATTAACTTAATAGTGGACTATGTTGATACTCCCGTATAGTATCTGGGCCAAGTAAAAAGTTTGATTGGGTGGAAGAAAACCCAAGATTGAGATTCCAGAGTGTTGTATTATATGACTTTGGGTGAAACCAATAAACTCTTTGTGCCTAATTTCTTTTTCAAATAACACATAGAGCACATCTTCCTCAGGATACACTAAGGCATGATCACTCTGAATAAAACCCAGGCCATTAGTATCCCAAGTCCTGCCCAACAGGGAGAACCATTCAGAAATGAGCAAGCACTGGGCACTGTGACATGCTCTACCATTTCTACTTGAAGTGTGAGCTGGGATCCTGGGATCCCTAAAACTCATTCAGGGGAGGGTGCCACAAGGGCAAAATTACTTTTATAATAATATGAAGACTTTTTTTTTCTTTTCAATTGCATTCTTTCATGAATGCCTGCTGAAGTTTTCTGGAGGCTGAAGAATGATGGTGAATGATATCTCAACAGATTGAATGCAGACACAGATACGAGAATCCAGCTGGCCTCTTTAAGCTAGATCTTAAAGAAATTTTTAAAAGTATAAAGCAGTGCCAGTCTACTTATTATTTTTTTTATTTTGAATGTATAGGTATTTTTCATTAGAAGTATTAACTTATGTTAACATATAAGGGTTTATTCTTAGTTTTAAATAACTCATAAACATTTAAACATTTTCAGTTTAATTTCTAATATGGTAAATATCAGTAGATAAGCCTTATGCAAAAAAAAATTTTTTTGAGGTCTTCTATTATTTTTAAGAGAGAGTGTGATAGGGATCTTGAAGCGAAATTGTTGGCAAACCACTGGTCTGCTCCTTCACCCTGCAAAGTGACCTTGCACGGGGTGATCTGTGCACATTCTAACTTTCTCTCCTCCTCCCATGGTCCTCTGATGGCCGGTGGGACCCTCAGGAGAGCCCCTCAGAGAGTGCATATGTTCGGGATCCCTCTCTGACAGACACAAAATGAAGCAAACTGTGTGCTTGGTTCCCTAGGCAACCCCATCCTATCCAGACCTCACAACATATCCCTTTCCTGTGCTGTAGGGGTTCTGCAAGGTTACTCTTTTCTGGGAGACAGAAATCGATGGCATTTTAGAGTAAAGGAAGGATCTTGGGGAAGATCTGGACTTGGTGACAGGCCTGGTCCTGGAACATTGGCAGTCTTCATCTGCACGTCTCTGAGCATACGTGTCGTCAGAATGTTCGAGTATCAGCCTCGGAATAGCTGTTCTGGACCCTCGTGCCATTTGAGACATGGGTCTAGGCAATTTACATGTATTAAATCTTATAACACACTTAGCAGTTAAGTATAATTATTATCCCAATTTCATGTACGAAGAAGCGGAGGCAAACATTTAAGTAAGTTTGCCCAAAGTCTCACAGCTAGAAAAGAGCAGGAGTTGGATTCAGACACAGGTATTCTGGCTCCTGGTTTTATGGCATTGAGCACTGTATTTTATTACCCTCCCTACAGATTTGATGGCTATGTAGGATGCCCTTAGCAATGAACTAGGAAGGGTAGGCTAACTGCTATAACAACCAAACTAAACTTTACAGAAGACTAATGTAAGAGTTGTTCCTTTGTGTTCCAGTGCAAAATGGGTTGGTGAGGGCTCCATATGGTCACTTAGAGACCCAGGAACTTTCTATCTTGAGGCTCCATTTATCTGCAGGCCCTTGGAGTTTTCTATCTTCAGCCAGTTGATGGGAAAATAAAGGACAGGAAACTTCCCATAGGAGAATTTTATAGGCCAAGCCACCACCTCCACTAATATTTCATAGCCTTACATCACTCAGATGGTTGGGACGCCTGGGTGGCTCAGTCGGTTAAGCCACTGCCTTCGGCGAGTCCCACATCGCATCGGTCTCCTTGCTCAGCAGGGAGCCTGCTTCTCTCTCCCCCTCTGCCTGCTGCTCTGCCTTCTTGTGCACTTGCGCGCATGCTTGCTCTCTAACAAATAAATAAATAAACAAAATCTTAAAAAAAAAAATCACTCAGATGGCTACACCCAGTGGTGAGGGATGCTGGGAAATAGAGTCTAGCTGCACACGAGGGAAAAGGAAGAGTTGTGTCCATAATTACATGAGCATTCTGAAGAATTTTATGCTAAGTAGTAATGTGGAAACCCCAGGAATATTGCCAGGGTCTGAGATCACAGGTCAACGGATACTTTAGTACCGTAATTCTATGTCCCCAACATGGAAGATTTTTTTCTTTAAGGCCTCCAGTGCCTAGATCCTCAAATATAAATATATACAGGCCTGGAGTTAGCCATCAAAAAACTTTAGTATGATAGCTAATGCTAAGCCGCCCATATAACATCTTAGTGAAAGAAAAAGACCTTATTTTCCAAAGACACCTCAGTCCTATGTTTCAGAAAACTGTCAGAGCAAATATGCAAATCTATAATTAATATAATATGAATGGTGTCCTGTACAACTGCACTGTGCACAGCCTGCACAACTGTATAAGAATCGCCTGCCTTTACACTTTAGTCCTTACAAGTCAGCCCAGTTGTGTATGTATGTGCATATAGTCTTTATGTATATAAAGTATTATATCTATAAATGAAATTTAAAGCACAGTAACAATTGAATGTTTTACTCTGAACAAAATTCAATACAAGCATTTTGAAAATCCTTTTAAAAATTGTATAGGAACATCAGGGGGCGCCTGGGTGGCTCAGTTGGTTAAGCAACTGCCTTCAGCTCAGGTCATGATCCTGGAGTCCCGGGATCGAGTCCCGCATCCGGCTCCCAGCTCCACGGGGAGTCTGCTTCTCCCTCTGACCTTCTCCCCTCTCATGCTCTCTCTCACTCTCTCTCTCTCTCTCTCTGAAATAAATAAATAAATACAAATCTTTAAAAAAATTGTATAGGAACATCTGTTTAATGCATGACGGGGGTGTGTTTTAATATTCTTGATATACTGTGGGGTGACGGTGGCAGCCTAGATGGTGAAGGTGCTAGAAGCAGTGTCTGTTTAGCTCCCGGTTAGAGCCGCATTATCTTACCCAATGCTTTCTGTGTAGTAATTGCTCACTAAATATTACTGAACAAAAGAACAAGTGAATCCACGAATCAGTGAATGTTCTCTACTACCCAAACGCACTGCTTTGGGTTTTGGATTTCTGCATTGCATAGTTTGTTTCCTAACCTGCACATCAGCCGAAAACCTTTCTGCCCTCTTTGCTGTTGAGACATAGTGACCTACTCGAACAGTCCCACAGCCTCACTGGCTTCTTAAGTCATCATGTAAATGATACTGTCAGTGATCTTCAGACCATACTTGGGGCCCCAGGGGTTTATCAAAGCTATGTCAGCTCTTCCAGAAACTCCATGCTGAGGGTCCAAAACTCTCCTCCACTGTGGTAATGCCCTCTGATATGGCCAAAGCTTTTGTTTGTGAGCCAGTGTAGGTCATACCAATTTTCCAGAAGATTCTCCTGGAGCCTAGTCATCCTGAGATAGCAGACATCTGGAGTTAGAAGGGTACCTGTTAGGTTGTACAACACTGGAAGGAAATCATATCTGGAAGGCTTTCCATGGCTATTTTCAGAAAGAAAGTAATCTCATTATTGGCTAATCTCAAATATACAGGAAGTCCGGAGGACAGTGCCTATTACTTCTCTGATTGAAGAATCTTTCCAGCTTGGTAGTCACCCTCTGATAGGCACTTGGGGGGGTTTTCCCTCCATGGTATCCCTTCTCTTAACTCTTCTATCCCTCATTCCTTTCTGGAACTTTCCTGGCAAACGCATTGGGATCAGGTGCGTAGAAACTGTTTTTCCTAGCTCTCTTCTGGAAGGGAACCAACATGTCCCTCCAGAGGTGAAATCCTTTACAGGAATAGATTTACATCCTTGTAGAACAATCATAACATAAACTCCCCACTTGCTACCACTGATAGCCCCTCATAACAAGAATACAAATGTTACTTTTTTAAAAGATTATATTCATTGATTTAAGACACAGAGAGAGAGAGAGGCATGAGCAGGGGATAGGGGCAGAGGGAGAGGGAGGAGCAGACTCCCGACTGAGCAAGGAGCCCAATATGAGGCTCGAACCCAGGACTCTGAAATCATGACCTGGGCCAAAGGCAGATGCTTAGCCAACTGAGCCGCCCAGGTGCCCTGAGCATACAAATGTTATTAAGCTTAAGCAAACAGACACAAAGTTTTCTCAGGGTGAGAAGGGCAAGGATTGACTAGGGGGAGGGACACAGAAAACTGCCATGCCACACTAAATAGCCCCGGAGAATCCAGCTTAGTGACCTGTCTTCGTTCTCCACACTCCTGTTCTCTCAGCTCTCCCCTCTTACCTCGTATTCCCCTCACCCCTCTCAGCAGATCCCGGCCCAGAATCCAAGGGCATTCCCAGGATCAAGCATGCTCGGGAGAATTTACATCATACCTTATACCAGTTCCCTAACCGTTGTGATGTGATTTCACTAGATTACTTCTGGGCGATGACAGACAAGGCCTCGGTAATGATACCTTGCAAGTGTAACACGTCTGTAATTAGACTATCCTGTAATTAGGGAGCTGACAACTCAGCCCCTGCTTGTCGCTAGCCAGTGACACAGCAGGACATAGGTGGAACCGTAGAGAAGGACATCTGTCTGACGATGGATGAGGAGGATCCCGAGGAAAGCCACGATGAATAACATAATAACAACTGTAACAAAAAGCCATAGAGACGAGCAGATCACATTCCTTGATCAGAGACAAAGCTTGGGCCTCGGGTCATGGACCTCCCTCCAGTCTCCTGCTCTGAAGGTTAGACTGTAAGAGATAGAGTTTCACGTCTCCCCAAACCAGCCACACAGTTAAGGATGGAGCCAAACTGTTGGCCGTGATCTTGGGCGGTGTGAGCGGGAGGTTCCACATCGCAGGCAAACCGGACCATTTGGCCCAGTGGGCGGCTCTCTCTGCCATTTCCATAAACCCAACATTTGGTTCATCTCTTCCACACCATTTCCCATACCCAGTAGGCAAGTCGGTCCACCAGCCTGACTCCAACCCATCTCTCCCACTGTGGATGTCCTAGCCCCGGTTTGGCCGGTCACACACTCTCTTCTCTGGTCTCCCCACTGGAGTCCCCCCCCCCCCCCCCCCTTCCTGGTTTCTGCTCGCTGAGCTCTCTTCTCTCCACCATACACCTAGAGCTGTGTGGGAAGAACCCGGTTTCCTGTTGTGACTGCCCCACGGTCTCTCTCCTAGTGTTGTGGACGGAGCCCCACTGCCTACTGAAATAGAGTCCTTGGCATGACATCTAAGACCTGGCTTCGGAATTCTCATGTCCCTCGTGTCTTTCGTTTCTCTCTAACTCAGTGCTTGTACTCCAGTTGAAATACTTGTTCAGTATATTCTGCATGTGTCTGTTTTCATCTTGGTGATATTCTTTCTCTGGATGCGTCTTGCCCCTGAACTTCTCCTGAGTTCCCAGTCATCCTTTAAGGCCCAGCTCAAAAGGCATCTCTTCTTTAGGACGCTTCTCTTGTTTCACCCCCTGATAGGTTTCCCTCCTCTCAATACTGTTTGCCCTTCACCCACAGGGGTGCCCCAGGCCCCAGGGCCACTGTGCTGTCTGAGGTTGCTCCCCTACAGCTGAGAGCTTAGGCGGACAGAAATGTGGGCCCACCTGTTTGAGAGCTGCCGCTTCTAGTTTGCTTACCACGCGATCTCTGGCAAATGGCTTTGCCACCTAGAACCTCACTATCATCATCTACCGATGGGAGGTAAGAATCTCTGCCTCACAGGATTGTTGTAGATGCCATGATATGTACGGAAACCTTTTCTAGACTGGAAGGCATTTTACCAATATGGGATATCATAATGACTTATCTTCTAGTTATTCATATAGTCGCCTTATTATATCTTTCATACCATAGTTATTTGAGAAACTTTTTAAAAAAATTTTTATTTATTGGGTGTGTGGGTGGC
The DNA here is from genome assembly GCA_003697995.1 of Taxidea taxus jeffersonii. Taxonomy (NCBI): domain Eukaryota; kingdom Metazoa; phylum Chordata; class Mammalia; order Carnivora; family Mustelidae; genus Taxidea; species Taxidea taxus. The sequence continues at coordinate 26,715 of RCUC01085258.1, forward strand.
TCAGCCTGTTAAGCGTCTGCCTCTGGCTTGGGTGGTGATCCCGAGGTCCTAGGATCCAGTCCGCCATCAGGCTCCCTGCTCAGCGGGGAGTCAGCTTCTCTCTCTGCCCTTCCCTCCTCCACCTCCCCCACCTCCCCACTCTGCTTGTGTTCACTCTCTCTCTTGCAAAAATAAATAAATAAAATCTTAAAAATATATATATTTATTTGTCAAAGAGAGAGAGAAGGAAGGAGAGCACAAGCAGAGGGAGCTGCAGGCAGAGGGAGACTGGAAGCTTGCTGACCTCATTTGGAAACAGGAAGGAGTGCGGGGATGGGGATAAGGAGAGTACCAGGTTGGAGGTGGGCTGCAAGATGGACTTCATTTCCATATGAAGCTGCAAGGTGGACTTCATTTCCATATGAACAGCCTGCCTGTTGAGCGGGCAACTTGTCTACTAACAGCCCTGGGAGACAGGAATCAACCCTTGTTCATCTGAATTCCTCTCTAAGTGCCTAGTATATGGTAGATGGCATATGGTAGGTGTTCAGTAAATATTAATTGAACAAATTAATAAATAATCAATACATGAATGAGAATTCAAAAACCTGAAATAACTGGTCTCGACCCAGCCATTTTTGTGCATACATCTTCCTTAAAGTTCACCCTCATAATAGCCTTCAGGATTAGAGCAATTTATCCTTCAAGTAGAAGTGCTGTTATTCAAAGTGATTTGATTAGTTTTTGTCTAGTCAGGGGCTAAGATGTGGAACATTATGTTAGAAAGACAGCATAAAAGTGAGTCTGGATCTGAGAGGTTTAAAATGAGTCTGAAATATTAAAATATGTCTCAGACAATATGAACCTTTATGGTTTTCTTTTTATACATTGTTGCATAGGAATTCAAAATATTGTTACAGGGTATATCACAGTAAGAATTTATATTCTGAAAATTATACACCAGCAGAATCTTTTAAATGACCTCCCCCTTTGCCTTTCAATACCTCATCAGACAAGAGGAGATTCAGTGGGAAAGCAGTAATTATAATCCTTCCCACATTGACAGACTTTTCATGTATGCCTGAGCAAAATGGTGACAGAGGGTGGGGATAAAGACATAAAGGAAATTAGGTGACCTAACATGGCCTAGTGAAAGGTACATGTAGCAAATGTGGTTCTTACCCTTGAATAGAGTTAAGCTAAAAGGAGGATAGACTAATAATGTTCTATTTTATTGATATACAACTGACTAGCAAAAGTCTCTGATCTTGAATTTGTTCCTGTAGAACCTAGCCTTCTTTTTAAAAATTTATTAAAAAAAATTTTATCTTAAAAAATTGAGATATAATTGACAGAGGACATTGTGTTAGTTTTAAATGTACAATGTAATGATTTGATATATCTATATATTGTGAAATAATCACCAAAAAAGTTTAGTTAACGTTTATCACCATATATAGTTGCAATTTCTTATGTAATAAGAACTTTTAGGATCTAATCTTCTGGTAACTTTTCAGTATAAATTACAGTATTGTTAACTAGAACCATAGTGGTGTACATTATATTCCTAGAACTTAGTTATCTTATAACTGAAAGTCTGTGCCTTCTGGTGCCCTTTACCCACTTCACCCACCCCCAACACCAGCCCAAACTGCCAATCTGTTCTCTGTATCTATGCCTTAGGTTAGCTTTGGGATTTGGGGGGTGGTTGTCTCTTTTTATAGATTTATTTATCTGGGAGAGAGAGCGAGAGCACACATGAGTGGGAGGGGCAGAGAGAGAGAGAATCTCAGACAGACTCCACACTGAGCATGGAGCCTATTGTGTGGCTCAATCTCACAACCCCGAGATCATGACCTGAGCCGAAACCAAGAGCTGGGCACTCTGCTTAACCGACTGTGCCACCCAGGTGCCACTGGTGTTTGTCTTTTGTTTTTTTTAAGATTCCACATATAAGCGAGATCATAGAGTCCTTGTATTTCTCTGTTTGAATTATTTCACTTACCATAATGCCTTCAAGGTCCATCCATGTTCTGGCAAATGGCAGGATTTCCTTCTTTTTTATGACTGAGTAATATTCCATTCCATATATATGTACACCACATTTTCTTTACCCATTCATCCATCAGTGGACACTAAGGTTGTTTCCACATCTTGGCTACTATAAATAATTCTGTAATGAATACATGGCTGCACTATCTTTTCTTGATTACACAATTAGGAGAATACATGGGATCTCAAAATATCTCCCATCTCTTGGCTTTTAGGAAGACTCTCTTGTGTATCTACATTTCATGAGAGGGGGAAGAAAATGGGAAATACAAACTTATTCTAACTCACGAACCCTACAAATGAGGAAGTTAACATTAAGAAAAGTTCAGTGATATCTCAAGGGTCACTTCCATTTACAGACTTGGGAATGGAACCGAGAAGTCCTAATGCCTTGGTTGTCTTTTCTAATGCTCCATATAGCATCTTTAATTTTTGAGTCTCATGTAAGATAATAAAATAAGAGAGGGAAAAAATGAATTATATTGATAGAACTTGAGCAATTTGTATTTATTTATATTAAAGATTTGATTTATTTACTTGAGAGAGAGCGAGAGACTGAGAGAGCATAAGCAGGGGGAGGAGGAGAGACAGGTTCCCCACTGAGCTTGGAGCCTGACATAGGCTTTAATCCCAGGACTTCTGGGATCATGACCTGAGCTGAAGTCAGACACCTAACCTACTGAGCCACCCAGTCACTGTGAATTTGAGCAATTTTTATTCCACAAATCTTTTTTTTTAAACTACCTACTGATGCTAGACTTATCCTCAGGAACTAATGCTTCTTTTACTAATCCTCATAGTTTGTAGAAATTATTGTCATCACTGAGCTTTTCTGATCTCACCTTTTGTCATCACTAAAATGGGATAATATTAACTTTCTTGTGTAACTTGTAGGGCTATTTTAAGGACTGATGGAATGAAAGCATTTAGAAAAATGAAAACTTACAAATGTACAGCATGATTCATCCCCTTACTTAATACTAATAAGCAAAATAATCTTTTTTAAAAGTTTTTTTTAATTAAATAATCTCTATACCCAACATGGGGCTTGAACTCAAACCCAGAGATCAATAATCACAGGCTCTGCCAACTGAGCCAGCCAGGTGTTCCAAGCATAGTAAAGTTGAAAACCAGCTTGTCCTGGCTTCCAGCCTCTAGGCCTACCCCACCCCTGTAGGATACTGAGATATGTAAGCAAAGTATAAAGTAAAAAATGGAAAGAAAGAAACAAATGAAACAAAGAAAAGAAAGAAAATTAGAATAATCCTTCTTTTACTATTTGTATTAGTTTTTTTAACCTCATTTCTCAAGAATCCCATTGTCTTTATGTTTCTGCCTTTTATTTATTTTTTATTATTCTTGAAGTATAGTTGATATATATTAGTTTCAGTTATACAGCACAGTGATTCGACAGTTCTGTACATTGCTCAGTGCTCAGTACAGTAAATGTAGTCACCATCTGTCACCATACAATGTTATTACAATATTATTATTATTTTTTAAGATTTTATTCGTTTATCTGACAGACAGAGATCGCAAGTAGGCAGAGAGGTAGGCAGAGAGAGAGAGGAGGAAGCAGGCTCCCCACCGAGCAGAGAGCCCAATACGGGGCTCGATCCCAGGACCCTGAGATCATGACCTGAGCCGAAGGCAGAGGCTTTAACCCACTGAGCCACCCAGGCGCCCCTTATTATAATATTATTCACCACATTCCCTATTGGTATTTTCATCTCCATGACTTATTTATTTTATAATGGAAGTTTGTATCTCTTCATATCTTCACCCGTTTCATTCATTTCCCCACCCCAAGTATCCCACTGTCTTTAGATGGCCAGTCCCTCTCTGAGAATATTGCTCTGTTTTTCACTCCCAGTGTGAAAATGTTTGGTGGCCCACTGACATATCACACCTGCTCTTTAGTTCAGGCATGTACATATGACATCCTGTGGACATCACTCATTCAAATTCAACATGTCCCAAAGTGCACTCATCATCTTTCCCTTCAAAACTGTTTCTCAGGTCGCCTGGGTGGCTCAGTGGGTTAAGCCTCTGCCTTCAGCTCGGGTCATGATTTCAGGGTCCTGGGATCAAGCCCTGCAATGGGCTATCTGCTCAGCAGGGAGCCTGCTTCCTCCTCTCTCTCTGCCCGTCTCTCTGTCTACTTGTGATTTTCTCTCTGTCAAATAAATAAATCTTAAAGAAAAAAAAAAAACTGTTTCTCAGATACCCCTTATCTCAGGGGCATCTCCAATGGCAGATACATCCATTAGATACATCCATTAGACACCTAGAGAGTTCCTTGGCCCTCCCTAACTTCCTACTCCCATATGTTATCAAATATGTATTTCTGGGTTTTTTCCCTAACACAATTCTCCATCCTTTCACCTTTGACCATAGACTCCTTGTATATTCTCTTAATTGGCCTTCTTATATCCATTCTTCTCCTCATAGCCTTAAGAAGGATCCAATTAAAATAAGCATCTGATCAGGGACGCCTGGATGGCTCAGTTGGTTAAGCGGCTGCCTTCGGCTCGGGTCACGATCCCAGTGTCCTGGGATCGAATCCCGCATCGGGCTCCTCGCTTGGCGGGGAGCCTGCTTCTCCCTCTGCCTCTGCCTGCCTCTCTGTCTGCCTGTGCTTGTGCTCTCTCTCTCTCTCTCTCTCTCTCTCTAACTAATAAATAAATAAAATCTTAAAAAAAATTTTTTTTTTAAATAAAAAATAAGCATCTGATCAGATCATCTTCCAGTTAGTGACTCCCATCACTGGCACCAGGGTTCTCAGACTGAGTTCATATGGAGCTATGGGATTGCCTTAGTTGGAAAGAAGGAAGAAAGCAAAGGGGATGCCGTTTGGGCTGGGTTCTACGTTCCCACTTCAGACAAGGAAATCCCACTCTATATTTGCTTTCTGCATTGAGGTTCTTGGAAGTAATTGCTTTGGGATAAAACATTTTGCTGTAAATTTGGAAACCCACTGACCATAAGGTCTAGTCTCTGACCCTACCCTTGCCTGCTTCTCAAGCTTTATATCTCTACTTTCCCTTTTCCTCACTACAGAATCAAGCCACACTACCTGCATTTACAACACCATGTCATACCTGTTTTATAACGTTGTGCCCTGCACCATGTAAGCCCTCTATACCTACTCACATCACTACCTTTAGGGTAACTAAATTTCATATACCTTTTTTAAAAAGATATATTATTTTTAATGTTTTTGAGAGACAGAGAGCACACATGCAAGGGGAGGGGAGGGTACAGAGCAGAGGGAGAGGGAAAGAAGTAGATTCCCTGCTCAGTACAGGGTCCAACACAGAGCTCAATCTCATGACCCTGAGATCATGAGCTGAGACAAAACCAAGAGTCAGATGCTTAACTGACTGAGCCATCCATGCAACCCTCATGTATCTTTTAAGGCACAGTATTAAGAAGACTACCGTCTTCAAGAAGAATTTCCTCTTTACCCCCATTTGCCCTTTCTCTGCCTGACAATCTGCTATCCATTACGGGCTGGGTCAGACATGAGAGATGTTAGATGGTATATTGCAAAGCACACTGGGTTCTTCTGATCCTCACTCTGCTACTAACTATACGTGTGGCTCTAAATAATTTCACCTATATGAAACATAGTTGATTCAATCATTCATTCATTCATTCATTCCTTCATCCAACAATGTTTGTTGATCCCCTTCCTCACCTTTATGGACCTTACATTCTGATAGGGGAAATAGGAAATTAAAAACAAATTAAAATTATCCTAGGGTATGAAGCACTATGGAGAAAAATAAAACAAAGAGGAGTAAGGAGTCTGGAGGGTAGGGTATTTCTATTTGAAATAGAATATTATAGAAGAAAGACCTTTTCTGATATCTGGGAGAAGAACTTTCCTGGCAGAGAGAACAAGTGCAAAGGCCTCATGGCCAACTAGTGGAGCAACCAAGTGGCTGATATGAGCAAGGGAGAGGGGGACAGTTTATGAAGTCAGAAAGGACCAAGGAACCATATCACCTATGGCCTTGTGAGTGAGAAGGGTAAACTGCTAGAAGTTTTAAACAGAGAAATGGCATGATCTGCCTGCTGTTTTAAGAGAAGCCTTCTCAGGGTACCTGGGTCGCTCAGTGGGTTGAGCCTCTGCCTTTGGCTCAGGTCATGATCTCAGGGTCCTGGGATCCAGTCCTGCATTGGGCTCTCTGCTCAGCGTGGAGCCTGCTTTCCCCTTTCTCTTCCTCTGCCTGCCTCTCTGCCTACTTGTGATCTCTCTGTGTCAGGTAAATAAATAAAATCTTTTAAAAAAGAGAGAGAGAGAGAAGCCTGCTCATTGTTGAGTGTAGGGATTCTGGGGGGAACAGGAGACCAGCTGATAGGCCATTGTGATTATCCAGGAGAGTGATGATGGAATTGGTCAGATGTATAAATAGTGTACATTTTTTAAAGATTTACTTACTCATTTGAGAGAGAGAAAGTGTGCATGTGAGCAGGGAAGAGGGATAGGGGGAGAGGAAGAGAGTCTCAAGCAGTCTCCCCACCGAGCGCAGAGAACAATGCTAGGCCTCAATCCCTTGATCCTGAGATCATGACCTGTCAGCCGACTGAGCCATCCAGATGCCCCAATGTGTGGATCTTTCTTGAAGGTAGAATTGAAAGATCTGATGATGAGTTTGATGTGAAGTTTAAGAGGGGAAAAAAGGCAAAGGTGGTGCCAGGAATTTAGAACTAAGCAACTAGAAAAATAGAGTTGACATTCACTGACATGGGAATGACTGTAAGGAGGAGTATCCTCTATAGGAATTAGTTTTCAGATATGTTCAGTTCAAGGTGCCTTGTAGACATTAGATGGAGATGTTAAGTAGGTGGTCTGGAGCTGAGGGATCCAGGCCAGAGATACAAATGTGGGAGTTGTCAACATATAGATAGCATAAGATATCATAAAACTCAATGTGATTACCTAGGAAGTAAGTATAGACATTCAAAGAGAAGAAGGTCTAGGGCTGAATCCTGGGACATTCCAATGTTTAGAGTTTGGCAAGATGAGGCACAGTGACAGAAGAGTAACAAAAGATACTGAGAAAGAGCAAGAAGCAAGGAGGAAAGAAAACCAGGAGAATGCGATATCCCCAAAGCCAAGCAAAGAAAAAGTTCCCAGAAAGAGGGAATGGTCAACTGAGTCCAGTACAAGCACTGAGCTCCTGGTCTTTGGATTGAGCTCTACGATGTCCCCGATTACCTTAAGAAGAATCATTTCCATGAACTGGTGATCGTAAGGGTGGTGAGCAAATGCAGGTGGAGTAGATTCAGAATGCATTGAGAGATAGCAAAGAGAGACGAGTTTTTGGAGGACTTTTGCCATAAGGACAAGCAGAAGAATGAGACTTACCTGAAGGGGGCTGGAGGTAGGTGTTAAGAGATTTGTTTGAAGGATGGGATAAATTATAGCATGTCTGTGTGCCCATGGGAATGATCCAGTCTATCAGCAAGAAACTCTGATGTACGTGCTGGAGGGAGGACCTTGGGAAGGCAAGGGAGGCAAGGATACACACCTGATGGGTCGGCCTCCACAGCATGGCAGTTTATTGAGAGGAACAGGAGGAAAGGCAGAGTACGTGAATACAGAGGCAGAGAAACTCTTCCAGTTTTTACATAGTCAATCCCTGGTGAAGTGAAGCGGTATTTTTAAAATAATCTTCATCACGGAGTCATCCTTGATTCCTCTCTGTCCTCACCTCCCACATCCAATCCATCAACATATTCTGAGCCTGGCTACTTTTCACCGTATCCTCGTCATGTTCCTTTCTGAGCCACTGTCATCTCTTGCCTGGATTATTGCAATAGGCTTCTAAGTTGTCTTTCTGTCCCCATGCTCACTTCCCTGAAGAATGGTTATTCAAGGAGCCCCTGGGTGGCTCAGTCGGTTAAACGTCTGCCTTTGGCTCAGGTCATGATCCCAGGGTCCCAGGATCAAGTTCCACATTGGGCTTCCTGCTCAGTGGGGAGCCTGCTTCTCCCTTTACCTGCCACTCCCCCTGCTTGTGCTTTCTCTCTCTGACAAATAAATAAATAAAATCTTAAAAAAAAAATGGTTATGCAAAATATAGATCCGATTTTGCCACTTCATGCTAAAGACCCTCTTCCGGATCCCCATTCCACAAGAGAAGGTAGAGTAGATGGTTATGGCATTCTGTGCCCCATGTGATCACGGCCCTGTCTACCCCTACAAATTCACCCACTGTCACTCCATTTGACAGAATAACACACTGGCTGCCTTCAACAATAGTTGTTTCCGACTCAGGGACTCTGTTATTGTTTTGTCCTTGCTGATCCTTCTGTGTGGAATGCTTTTCCACATAAATGTTGGGTGGCGGTCTCCTTCCTGTTCCTTATATCTCATTTTAAATGTCAGCCACATAGAGGGACACCCGGCTCACTCAGTTGGTGGAGCATGCAACTCTTGATCTCAGGGTCATGAGTTCAAGTTCCGTGTTGGGTATAGAGATTACTTAAAAATAAAATCTTAAAAAAAAAAATGTCACCTACATAAAGAGGTCTTCCTTGACCGTTGGACCATAAATAATCACCTAGTCATGAAATCAAGAGTTTGACACTTAACCGGCTGAGCCACCAAGCTGCCTCTCATAAGAGAAATTTCTTAAATACTCGTTGACTTGACAGATACCTTCCTTTTGTTTAGTCACTTCTGTTCTCAAGCCTGCAATCAGATGGTCAGGATGCTGCAGTCCATCTTAGAAATGCACGAGGCTCTAGCTACTGCCATTGGCAGCAGCAAAAGTCCAAGCTGCCATCCTGTATAGAACATCTGGCCCAGTAGCGAATTCCTGACAGCAGCCTGAGATCAGGCCTTACTGGTGAAGAAGAAATTCCTCCCTCTTTACCCTGAGCCCACAGAGCATAAATGTTACCACTACTGCTTAGGGCTTTGGTGACTGACCAGGCAACAATAAGGTTGATTTTTAGGCAGAACACTGGACCTCTGATCAACCAAAGCAGATGTTTTCATGTTCAAAATAGCGTTCTTAGCCGCTGAAACTTTTCCGAATGGCACAGATGGTCCCTGACTTACGATGGCTTGACTTGGGATTTTTCAACTTTACAATGGTGCAGAAATGATACTCATTTAGTACTTTGAATTTTGAATTTCGATCTTTTCCTGGGCTAGCGGTATGTGGTACAGTCCTCTCTTGCAATGTGGAGTGGGGACAGCGAGCCACAGCTTCCAGTCAGCCACGCAATCATGAGGCCACTAAGCGATACACTGACAGCCATTCTGTCCCCAGACAACCAGTCTCTTTGTCACTCTCAGTACAGTCTTTAATAAATTACATGAGCTACTCCACACTTTATTATAAAATAGGCCTTACGTGAGAAGATTTTGCCCAGCGTCGGCTGATGTAAATATTCTGAGCACGTTTAAGGAAGGCCAAGTTAGGATGCTTGGTAGGTAGCTCAAGACAGCTGTGAAAATAGTTAATATCCACATGACGCAATTCACATGTGTACAGCTCTTCACTGGTGTTCTACCTCAAGGGCTCATTCTATGTAAGGTAGGAGTGGATTGCCATTCCTATTTCATAGGTGGGGAAACTGAGTCTCAGAGAAGTTCAATGACTTGCTCTGGATGTCATGCCCTTGACTCTCTTATTCATGAATACATTCAACAATGTTTGAAACTATGTTTGGTTTTCAGAAATGACCAAATGTCAGTTGGATCCAAGTGAAGCAAATTAAACAGATTCTCAAGGCTAGATAATACAGTTTCCAATGAGTAAATCTCTACAAGTTCTGGAAGGGGCCCTGGAGGTTACCCAGGCTGAAAATAAAACTTAAGAAGATCACATGTGTACTCAAATGCCATTCGTTGTTTTTTGTTTGTTTTAGGCAGATCCGTTCCATGCTAGATAAGAAATGTATCCCAACCTCGGCCACGCACACCAGGCACAGAGAGGGAGCAGAGCTGGGAGACCAGCTACTCAAATCTTTGCCTCTCTGCCAAGACTTAAAGGTATAAACTGGCTGTGTTAGCATGTTTCAAGGGAGTAGACTCCACCTTTTGTATGTTAATGAAAAACAAAGGAGAGGGGGAATCTCTCTGCCTTAAAAAGAGACCATTAGAAAACATAAGAGGTAATGAACGAGTCAGAGGTGTACGAAGACCCGGAGGAGCCAGTTGCCTCTCCTGGTAGCTGTTAGGCTGTGGAGAGTCGGCATCGCACCGTCCATAACTGTAGTGCGCAAACTGGCCCAGACCGAAGCCCAAGCAGCAGTGTCTTTCTACAAGTAACACCGTGCCTGTTTCCTGTCATTTTCACTGTTGAATAGCTGCATCTTTGATAACTGGGATAATTTTTGATTGATAGCATTATCTTTTTTTAAAAGATTATTTATTTATTTATTTGAGAGAGAGAGAGAGAGAAAGAAGCGAGTGAGAGCAAGCACAAGCAGGGGGAAGGAGCAGAGGGAGAGGGAGAAGCAGACTCCCCGCTGAGCAGGGAGCCTGATGCAGGGGCCCGATCCCAGGACCCTGAGATCATGACCTGAGCTGAAGGCAGACACTTCACCGACTGAGCGACCCAGGCGCCCCAATAGCATTATCTTTTTTTTTTTTATTAAAGATTTTATTTATTTATTTGACAGGCAGAGAGGCAGGCAGGGAGAAGGTAGGGAAGCAGGCTCCCCGCTGAGCTCGATCCCAGGAACCCGGGACCATGACCAGAGCCGAAGGCAGAGGCCCCAACCCACTGAGCCACCCAGGTTCCCCTAGCATTATCTTTTTAAGAAGGATATCCAAACTGTTCTCAGAAGGAAGTACTTTTTGAAAACACATTCTTCAAGGGCATTGCTTTATCTCCTTTTCCCCATCAAGAGCTGGTCTTGTGCTGTCAGATGTGGATACAGAGATGAGGGACTGTGTTGGTGGCCCCTCTGTGGGAAAGGTGGAAAGTGTGAAGGAGCAAAATAGCTGGCGAATGTGAGAGGGCCTTCACTGTGTTCACGCGCCATATGAAGGAGGAAGAAGGATGTTGGGGATGGAGGAATGCTGGGGAGACAGATACCAGTGAGGAGGTCAGACACGGAACAGAACCCACTGGGGATGCTTGACCAGCATTGGTTTGACTGTGAATCTCACCAGCATAACATGCATTCATTCAACACAGACACAGTGAGGCCCTTCTACTTCCAAGGAGCTATTCAAGGCATCTGGGATCCATCCATGAAAACAAGCAAGCAAACGAACAAAGCCAAAACACCCCGGCCCTTGTGGAGCCTTTATTCCAGCAAGAGCATCGGACAGGAAGTAAGGAACAGTAGACATAAAAATAAATTCTATAAAGCATTAGTGGATGATAAGTGCTATGGAAACAAGAAAAAAAACAACCCACAAAAAACACTAATGGGCCCTGGAATCCCGGACAGGGGGGGCTTGCAATTTTAAATAGGCTTTTCAGAGGTGGTCCGTTGGAAGTGGCATTTGTGCAAATGCTTGATGTGGTGAAGGATCTGTTCATGCCAGCATCTGAGGGAAGAACATTCCAGGCTGAGGCAACAACTATTGCAAAGAGCCAAAGCTTGGAGGCTACCTGCAGAGTTTGAAGAATAGCAAGGAGGCTGGTATTGCTGTGGCTCGGTTAGTGTTGAAGGGAGTCGAAATGGGAGAGAGTGAGGCGGGGAGGAAGAGATAGGTCAGAGAGCTCAAGGGCTAGGCATCGAGGGCCTTCTCCGTCATGTCACGGAGGAGCACCAACTTCCGCTCAAAGGGGAATGGAGAGCTTTTGTGGAGTTTCAGAAAGCTGGACAAGTAACCTTGCCTTGCCTGACACACATTTAAAATGCATCTCTCCATCGCGTACATGGAGTAGAGATGGTGGCAGAAAAAGAAAAGATTTCTCTTTTTTAAATGCGTTGCCTTACTTATATGACAGGGTTGCTATGAGACTCAAATGCAAAAATGCTTTAAAAAAGGTACAGGACAGTAGGGACCCAAACTAGCTATTTTGCACAGACAGTGGGGGGTTCACAAGCCCAGGTCCCTCTTGCCTCCTCCGATGATGTGGGGTGACCCCGTCCATGAGATGAAACTAGCTTGTCTGCAAGGAGCTGAAGGAAAATTGAACCTATTTATTTTTTAAATCATGTAATTTTATGCCCGGGTTTCACATCATTTAGATTTTTTCCTGATTGCTAGCGATTTTATGTTTCCATTTTGAAAGAAATGCCTTTAAAACAACAAAGTGCAGGTATTAGGCTCCCATACTGGAGACTTGAAATACAGCAACAGACCCGGTGAGGAGCAGAAGTCTGGGAACTTTAAACCTATTTCCTTTTCCCTAATCCCCTCCGAGAGCTAGAAGCGCACTGGCCAGATCCTCCAACATTTCGGGGGTGGCATCTCTTCTTCGCAGTGGCCCTGCCATCAGGTGAACGTTTCTGGGTGGGAGAGCACACACTTTGTGCAGCCATCTGACCTTCAGAGAGTCTGGGGAGAGATTTTAAGGACTGGGGAGAAGAGGCCTGGAGACTCCAAGAGAAAGAAGAAGAAAAAGAGGCCCGGAGAAGCCTGAGGCTCCGGGGAGGGAGAACTGAGTTAATGAAGAGGGCTGATTACCCGAGATAATTATGTAAAAGAGAAGGGTAGGAGTTCTACATGGCTGCAACTTGGAGTTTACTCTGCCTAAGGTGAGTGTTTATGTTTCCGTGGTTTTGTTTTTATGAGTAAGGTTTTTTTGGCTTTGTTTTTTGTTGCTTTTTTTTTTCCCTTTTGTACTGGCTGCTCAATTGGAGAAAGCATCTCAGCTCTGCCTTCCAGACCCCCGTTCTCATCCCTTCTCTTCCTTTAGATTCTGAAGCCCATTCATAATCCTCTCCCCGCTACTGGCTTCTGGGACCCCCATCTCCGGACCCCTGTAGTGACAAGCAGCCGGGCGTACCCCCGCCCCTCCGACTGCCTCCCGTTCTTATTCTTATTTCTCCAACGCTCCCCTGGTGCTGCTGTCCAAAGACACACCTTCCCAGGCAGCCCAGCTGTCTGTCGCGTCTAGCTCCAGTGGTTGGGGGGAAGCGGTGGGACCTCTGTGCTCTCCAAACCGAGCCCGCCGTGCTGGGCATCTCCCTCCCCTTCCCCTTGACAAACCACCCAGCCGGGATCATCCCTGCTCCTTCCCAATCCCTAGTTTGGTTTATGGAACATACCAAGGCTTTGGGCAACCTGCGGTTGCACGGCTCTCCTTTGGTTTGGGGAGGAGGGGGTAGCGTTCACCGTCCCCGGTGTGCCCGAGACTGTTAGATCAATCTTTCAGATCTGGAGGCACACGCAGCTGGTGACAGGAGAGCCCCCCCCTTCCCCGCGGGTGGGGGTGGGGAGAGGAGAAGGGACTCAGCTTGGGGAAGGAGGCAGGGAGGCAGCTGCAGTGCCGCGAGGGGTGCGTGCGCGTGTGCCAGGCTCGCCCGCCGCCTCCCGGCTCAGTCTGCGCTCCTCCGCACGCGGGGCAGCCGGGCCGGCAGGCTGGGGAGCCGGAGCAGCGCCCCTCGCCCGGGCCTCGCCTCCCCGAGGCGCCCGGCAGTCCCCCAGGCCAGGGCGCACCACCCGGGGCCACGCTCCCCACCCCCGCCCCTCGCACCCTCCCTGGCCCCCCCTTCTCCATTGAGTTTTCCAACACGGGCGCCCGTCAATGGTCCTGCTCGGGGATGCACACGCAGCTCACGGCCGGAGGGGGGTAGCAGCCACCGCCTCCAGGTGCGGGCTCTCCAGGTCCGCCGCCGCCACCCGCTGTCGCCGCCACTCGAGCCCCGGGGCGCGCTGAGGTCCCGGCCGGCCATGGGGCTGCCGTTGCTGGCGTGAGAAGGGGCGCCGCAGCCTCCGAGCTCGGGGTGCCCCGCTGCCTGCATGGATGTCTTCAGCTTTGTGAAGATTGCAAAGCTCTCGAGGTAGGGGCTGCGCCGGTTCCTTTGCACCCGGGGCCGCCGCAGCCGGCAACTTGGTGCTTTATTTTTCGGGAGGCTTGGGGAGAAGCAAAAGCTGGAGAGAGCAGCGGGGCTTAAGAAAGGACTGAAACGAGGTGGCCAGGGGCTGCTGCTGGCCAGGGGCTGCTGCGTTCAACTTATCTCCCACTGGCTGGTAGGGCTTGTGTATCCGCGGCTGGAGACCACACACACACACACACACACACACACACACACACCCTCGGGCACACACCAATATTCATGACAGTTTGTTTTCCCTTAGGAAAAGCCCCAGTGATGCTTGGGGTCACATGTATAATTCAGGGCCCGGAGAAGGTGGTTGTAATTGCTACTGCTGGGGAAAGCCAGAAGTGCTTAGAGTTTGGGTCCCTGCTTCCCAAGCAGCAGTGACCAAGTGGCCCCTGGCCTCCACTCCCTAAATTAGACCTCCACACCCTGAAAACTCAGCTTGTACGTTGACCTGGGAAGTTGTCCGGTGTTCCTAGCAGTGACCTAATGCCGAAGGCAGGGAGCCGGAAGAGAGAGACCTTTAGCCTGTCTTTGGGTAACCGTGTAGTCCCCAAGCCTTGAAAGATTTAGAAATTTGCTTCCAAGTGGCCATGTTGTCGAAAGAGAAAAAGAGTCACCAATTCAGGTAGATTCCTCTGGCAGGGCTGATAGAGGAAGACTTTGTGGCTGCCTAGGTATTACCTGGTCAGAGCATTCGCCTTAGGTTTTCTGCCCGGCTTTATGCTTCCAAAGTCTTCTGGAGCCCGGGACGGAGGTCTGTGTTTCTGCCAGTGCGGCATCAACCGGCAAGCGCCTGGTGGGAGAAATCTTAGAAGCCCACGCTCCACGTCCTTCACCCCCGTCTTTGGAAGGATGAGCCTTCTGCCCCTTGAGCTCGGCTCTCCAAAACAGTTACCACCACCGCCTTAGGAGTTTTCCAGGATGTTTAGACTTCCTTGCAATTGCAAGAGAATAATCCCGAGGTTGCCTTTATTCCTTCGTGTCAGGGTGGGCTGTGTGGCTCGCAGCAGACGAGGAAGAAGGGCCTCAGAGAGCCGCAATCAGAAATGCCGGTGGGCTTCGACCGGCTCCCTTCCATCCGGGCCATTGCAGCAACGTTGGGTCTGCATGTTGCCTTTCAGCTGTGCCTTTCACCGGCATCCACAGGTCTTCGTTTGCTCTTCTGGCCCATGTCCACCTTCCCTCTCTGCTCACGTGAGTCAGTCTTCATGTCAGAGCAGAGTTTCCGGGGAGAGGACCCCACCGTAACTTAGTCTGGGTAGACGTGAGCTATATGGCTGATGGGCATATATGTCTTGGAGCAGCCCACGAAGAGGTGTTGCCCTGCACGTCAGAAGACGGATACGTCAAACAGTGCAGGGTTGTAGTGTGGCAAATGGTTTGATTTCCCGTCAATATCATAGAGGGCCGTGGCTTCGCACCTCCCTTCTGTTAACTTCCTGCATGCTTCTGCCTCTGGCCGGTTAGAAACAGCTGTCGAATCACAAACCGTGGATGGTAAACGGCTGTGAGCAACAGTTTAGTGATTGCCTGGTGCCGTCTGTGTGATGGACAGAGACTGCCCAAGGGAAAGAGAAGTTCACCGGCATCGTTGAGAGTAACCAAGATAGAGATTTTGGCGGCCTCAAATGCTAAAAGTGTTCAATGTTAAAAAGAAAAAAAAAAATAATCTAGAGCCTGGATTTAGTCCTCAAACTTTGGAGTCTGGGAGAGGACAGTACTATATGTCAGTGAAAAGATGGTTTATATTCATTTTACTAAATTCCGGAATGCCTTCGTGATATTCACAAATCTGAGTTTTTGCAAAACCCAAGCCAGGCTGTGGGGGATTAGTATCTTATTTTAAAGAGAGGTTAAAATTTAGTAAATGAGTGTGAATTTCACTTTCTGTCCTTAACATGATCCAAATAGAGTGTTTATTCTAAAGAGAGAAGCTGCACATGTTCTGAGCTTATGTGCCCATTAAGAAATCTTCCATCCATAGGCATTCTTCCTGTGGCTCCGTGTGAGCTCAGCGATGGTCCCCAAGCTGAAGTAGCAGAACTTCCCCAGGTACGACCCCAAGCTGAAGTAGCTGGTGGAGGGGCTCACCAGCCTGCAGAAATCTATGTTTATAGCTGCTGCTCCTTGCCCTTGTAGGAATAGTCTTGTGCGTGTGTTTGAAACACTGTTTCAGAAATCAAGTTCTTTTCTCAAAGGTGCAGTGTAAAAGTGCTTACATTGCAGGATTTTCCTGATTTCGGAATGGATAATCTTCCTAAAGGATTTAGCTTTGATCAGTGTGCTTACTTGAGTGCTTAAAATTCTCGTGGTTTAGGGGTGAACACACACAGTTACCCCAGGCCTGTGCCTTATCTTTGGTTCCCAAGAACTTGAGTTTCTAAATGTCGATTTGGAAAGCATTTGCTGGGGAGAGCATACCTGCTATTTGCTGAATGTCCTGTTTGTGAGTAAAGACACTGGTAATTACAGAGAATTATTGAGCGAGTATGAGTCCACGGTGAAATTAACAAGAGTATTTTGACTTCTCAAAGTACCCACTTTTAACCACTTGTTCCCAAGATCTCTTTCCTTTCATTTAGGTGGAAAAAAAAAAAAAAGCAGAATTCAAATTCCCCTTTAGGAATTCAGCACCACCTTAGGGTCGTCGTTTTAAACCAATGCTGCTGAGCACCGGAAGAGCTGGTGGGTTGTGACCCTCAATGGCACCCATCGTGGGTGGCGCAATGTATGGCGGTTCTATCTGGAGATGTTTGTTCTTGTTCTTCTAATTTTCTGGTTATTAAACTGTTTGATAGTTTACATGCAATTTTACTTCCTGGTTTCCTTGGTAACACTTATATATCATTTTTCATCCTGGTAGATGAGAGCATTACAGATGATTGCCTTATAAACCAGTAATAGTAGAAAAACAGGCATATATTTCTATTGTTACTGCTCTCCGTATCGACGATTTCATTTGTAAACCAGATGCATTCTTTGAAATGTTTATAGGAGAATGCAGTTCAGTAGAAAAACATATGATTATGCCCCCTTCGCCTGAGGGAAGTGATGTGAAACCCAAAACTCACAGGGGTGTTATTAAACTGAGGGATGCTTTTGGGGATTGAATAGCTTAACTTCATGTCTCTTCTTGATGCAAAATGGCACACTTTGAGATAATGATTGGGTCCAGCTGTTAATACGAAGATTATTCCTTATAGTGGTCGGTAAATTTGGAGGCTGCTCTATTTCACAGCATCACGTGGTTGCGTGGGCTGTTTTGTGGCAAAGAATGGTGACTGATATCTGTAATAATAATTTTGTTACAAGTGTCATACGTTTGAAGAAGAATAAAACTACGTATTTAGAGCTTCCTCAGACTCTTCCGTAAAACCTCTTTAGAGACTACTAAACTTCTATTTTTCACCTTTCCCTTATTCAGAATTAAATATTCCCTGGGGGAGAAGGGGAGTTAAGGAAGCAATGCGAAAGGTCCTATTTTTCGCATCTCCTCTCTTTTTACCTGAATAATTGCATCAATATTGCCGATAATAGTGAGCTCTCAAGGCTAGCAACCAAAAACCCCCCAAAGACTCTGGATTTGAATTTTATTAAAAATGCTACTTGCTCGTCATCCGAGTCCTTTCTGAGTTCTGCTGATTTTTGTGGCTGTCATGAGGTGAAATGATGAACAGTTTCATAACAGAACTAGATTCCTGTTTTAGGAATATTTAACTCTAGTTTCCCAGGGGTTGCTAGTTTGCAGCTGTGAAAGTCTAGTTGTTAGCAGTTCTGGGGGGAAGATGTCTAATTCAGGCTATATAGCATTTCAAGTCTCTCTCTCTCTCTCTTCCTCCCTCCTCTCTCCTTCTCCTTCTCTGTCTCTTTCTCCCTTTCTCTCTCTCTTTGGGGCAAGTGAATTTCACCTGCTTGCTATCAGAATTTCATATAGATAATCACCTGCCGTGAACTTTACTTGTACTTTAAATGCGGGATGTCAAAATTTTCACTTTCTGCTTATGGACCTTAACAGCTATTCATTCTCTCTTTATACACACATACACACACACAGATGTACTGTTCAATTTTATTACTTTATTATTCCATTTGGCGTTTGCCATGGGAGTTTACCTATGAGAAAATATACGTAATTGATGAGCTAGGAATTTATCTTTAAGAATTGACAACAGGGGCACCTGGGTGGCTCAATTGGTTAAGCATCTATTTCTGGCTCGGGTTGTGATCCCGGGGTCCTGGGATCTGGCCCCACATCGGGCTCCCTTCTCAGTGCGGAGTCTGCTTCTCCCTCTCTCTCTGCTCCTCCCCGGCTCATGCTCACTCTCTCTCTCTCACAAATAAATAAATAAAATCTTTTTAAAAAGAAGAGTTGACTTAAAATCACTGATTTCATACTTGTCTCAATAAGGAAAATTGGGAGCATTTTTGAGTTTTTGAGAATATGACCCCCAAATCTACTAACCTCACCATTAAATGATCTTGAACTTTGGGAGCTAATCATAGCAAGGAAAGAGAAGTATGTAAATAGGTTAAACTAGGGTTGGCAAACTATGACCTGTGGGCCAAATCTGGCTTGCTGACTGTTTTGGTATAGAATGTGAACTAAGAATGGTTTTTAAAATTAAAAATTGTTTTAGTGGTTAAGAAAAAAATCAAAAGAAGAATAGTATGGAATTAAAGTGTCAGTGTTTGTAAATAAAGTTTTATTAAAACACAGCTGGGAGACACCTGGGTGGCTCAGTTGGTTAAGCGGCTGCCTTCAGCTCAGGTCGTGATCTCAGGGTCCTGGGATTGATCCCTGCATCAGGCTCCCCACTTAGCAGGGAGCCTGCTTCTCCCTCTGCCTCTGCCTCTCTCTCTCTCTGTCTCTCGTGAATAAATAAATAAAATCTTTAAAAAAGAAAACACAGCTAAGCTCATGCATTCCATATTGTTGGGGACTACATTTACTGTTCAACACCAAAGTTTAATAGATACTGACAAGACCTTATGGCCCACAAGGCCTAAAAGACTTACTATCTGGTCTTTCATAGAAAGTTTGCTAACCTCGGGGTTAAACAATACCTTTTCCTATTTTTTTCTTCTTTACATTGCTGACACGTCTGTGTGGGCACAAGTACAACCAACTACGCACTGTCAAAGAACAGTGAAGCCAGACATTACTTAAAGCAGTAAGGACAGATGTTCATCAGTACCACAGTATTTTAATAGGGAAAAGAGTCCAGTGTAAACTCAACACAACTTCAATGTGTACAGGGGGGGACTGGGCATTTTAAAGGGACAGTGAGGGCCTAGAGAAGGGGATCAGCTGGAGCTTGGTAGAGGCAGGGAAGTGAACAAAGTACTAAAAATAGGGGGAAGTTGGTTCATGTGAATCCCATCGGAGTTTGCTAACAGGCACTTATCCAAGGTAGGCTCCTACCCTCCCACTGAAGCTGAGGGATAGGGGCCCTCTCTTCAGGTGTTGACTGGAACAAACAGTAAATTCTTTTGGCAGCCTTGAATTTTCTCAGGCAGGCCCTTTAAGGGGGCATGGAGGGTGGGAGTTTGGAGTCATCGTAGGGATGCGTGGCCTTGAGCTGTTAGAAACTGTTAGTATTTGTTCAAGTCTTGGTAGACCAAGGTTGAGGCCTAGTCGAGAGAAAGGGCTCAAAGGAGCCTGGCAAGAGTTTGGTTAAGGAGAGAAACTTTGCCAATATAAGATGTAGCATATTGAGTGCATGAATTCCCTAACGTACATTCACAGTTCATGTAGACCTTATCTTTATTTAAACTTCTGGTCTCAGATTACTTATTTAACTGTTGGACATCGACCATGGAAAGTGAACGTAATTTCTCTACTGGTATTTGACGCACTGGGGACAATTCGGAGTACTTCTTCCTTGGTCACTAGGTTGGCCTGCTGTCTTTGTGTTGGGGAGTTACTCGTGAAAGTGATGTTTGCCTCCCACGGGCCTTTAAACTCCTGGCTTCACATGGATGGAAAAAGAATGGGCAGTCATATTTGTACAGCCTCAACTGACATGTGCCCACAAGCTGATAAACAAGTCCATGGGAGAATGCCTGGTATTTCCTTACAGTACACTTGAGCCATCTGGTCAGCTAATGGCTGACGACCTTCATTAATCTTTTTCCAAATGGAAAGAAAACTAGATAAGTGGGTTTAGTCGTAGGCGGAGGACTGGATGTAGGCTGTATTAATTTGGAGTTGAGTTTAACTCAACTTTCTTATGATCTGATTGAGAGCATTGTAATGAAAAACCAGAGGCTACCTTTAATTCAGCCCAGCGAAAACCTCTCAAAAGTATGCTGCCTTGCTTCTGAGCAATTGAGGTCATTATGTACTAAAGCTGCGAAAACTATCTACAAGAAATCTAACTCTGAGTTTTAGATAACAAAATTAACATTCCCATTTTTTTCCTGGCAAAGAGATAAGAAGGTTTTCCTGCCTGAATTCTTCTTTTAGAAATATATTTTCAAGTATAACTTACAGGATTTGGCATACAATAAATACTCTGTACTAAATAATGAGTGAGTGAAATTCTCATACCTCTTGCAAATGAATTCTCATCATTTGTTTAGCTGAGCAATTATCATGATCAGTAACTCGGAAATGAAAAGGAGTCACGTATGTTAAAAACAAATGGCCTGCTTTGGGACTGGGTCTTGGAGAATATACTTTTATTTCTGTTTCAACCTTTGGAGCATTTATTTTTTCTGTGATTGGTGGTCAAAAAGTCACCAACGTGGACTTCTAAGAAATCTGTGTGTTACTGCTATGAGCTCCACAAGCAAACTTAGGTTTGTGCTAAATGGGTTTTTATAGATGTCAGGAAGTTTTTATTTCGGGAACCCCTTATTGAGCGATAGGAAAATACTGTCGTTTCTATGAAAGAAATGTTTGTCAAGTTTGAGAAGGAAAAGCGATTTTCCTACAATTACGGTTTATGAGAGTTTTACTTTTTTACTGTGGTCATTTTCCTATGTTCCATAAATCATGTGAGGTTTGCTTAATGGAAAATGAGGATGTGATAATCTTCTGACAAAGACGAGCTTTAAAGAAAACAATAGGCCAAAGTTCATAAAATTGGGAACCTTGGCGCAGCGCATGTAGGAAGGAACGTGTTTCCAGACTTAGCCGGCACGACCTTGGACTGGCAGAGGAGGGGCTGCTCTGGTGGAGAACCTGAGGCCCCCTGGCTAATTCGGGGCTGGTGTGCTGGTTCTGCATCAGATCGGGCAGCTAATGGGGGCGACTTTCCAACCGCCTGTCTAGCTTCACAGTCCTGGTGGCAAGCCCTTCAGGTGTCCGACTGAATTGTGGCTCAGGGCAGTGTTCCCCTCTGTGGCCTGGGCCGCCCGACTTGTTTACCTTGCTTTTATTCTTATGTGCTTATTTTCTCAGAGCTTTGCTGCCAACTTTGTAAACAAAATTTTATTGGAACACAGTCATGCTCATTTGTTTGTAGACTGTGGTGGCTTGTGGCAGGGCTGAATGGCGGTGACAGAGACCACATGGCTTGCAAGGCCTACAGTATTCGCTCTCTGCCCTCAACAGGAGTATTTTCTTCCTCCAGCTCGGTACTCAAATTCCCCTTTGGGGCTAGAGTGGTGCTCCCTGGGTGTCTGCCCGTTTTGCTGGGATGGGGAAGGGTGGAATATGGATGGGGGGCACCCCACCCCCAGCCATTCTGGCCATCTTTTCTCTGGGGGGTTTACCTCTTAGCACTCATCATACCACTTGAGGGTGAATTTAGTTTTCTTGTAAAGATTTTATTTATTTGCTGGAGAGAGAGAGAGCAAGAGCACTAGCAGGGGGAGGGGCAGAGGGAGAGGGACAAGCAAACTTCCTGCTGAGTGGAAAGCCCACTCTGTCCCAGGACCCCAAGATCATAACCTGAGCTGAAATCAGACACTTAACCGACTGAGCCACCCAGGGGCTCCTAGAAGTTTTCTAAAGTGTGAAACTGATCTCAGTACTCCTTAACGTCCTTAGGCCAAAATCCCCATCCTTTAGCTCAGCCTGTTGGTGTTGGCCCTGTCTTCTTTGGCCACCGTATTTCCGGACGTTTGTGATTTTTCTCTCCCAGCCTTAACTTCCTACTCAACCCCCAAACACGCATGTGCACACATTTTTACATATAAGCACACAAGTACACACACCCCTACCCCTAGCTGTGTTGAAATTTTCATTTATTTTTTTTTAATGTATTTGTTTTTTATGTTAACCTTTTTTTTTTTCCCTAAAGACTCCATTTATTTGTCAGAGAGAGAGAGCACACGACCAGGGAGAGCAGCAGGCAGAAGGAGAAGCAGGCTCCGCACTGAGCAAGGAGCCCGATGTGGGACTCGATCCCATGACCTAAGGATCATGACCCGAGGCAAAGGCAGATACTCAACCGACTGAGCCACCCAGCTGTCCAAAGGTTGAACTTTTTAGAAGTCCTAAATGATGTCGCATCTCTGTGCCTTCATTCTGTCTGGAGCACTCTTTACCTTACCTCCTTTTCACCGGAAAAAGTCCTGTTTGTCTTTTATGTTGTAGGGGGTTTTTTGGTTTGTTTTTGTATGTTTGAGTTTTCGATCTGAGGTTGTTCCAAGTAGCCTTCTCCCAACTTTCCACTCCTGGGTGGAATGGCTGACTAGCATCTTCCGTTAGTTTAGATAGTCTAACTGCTTTAGTGGATCAACCCCTCAGTTAGTGGCTTATCTCTGCTGACTTGGAGCCCCAAAAAGGTGTTCCTGATGGAGCGACTCTGTGAGACATGCTCAGAGAACCTACAAGATGGAAGCTCTCTCCTCTTCAGCCGGAGATTCAGGGTGGCCCTGCCCATCCATATTCAGCTGACAGATGAGGGGCGAGAAATGGGGGAGGATTGGCTGGGAGGTTTTGAGTCTGTCATTCTGCCCACCCTCCATGTACCAGGACCCTCACTGCAAGGATCCCTGGGAAATTTAATCCAGCTGTGCGCCCTCTCTGCGGCACATCCTGGGTCCTGACTTCATCGCACCAAGTTATTCACTATGGGCTCGATGGCTCTTTGTTCCCAATTCTTGAACCCTTCCTAAGTCCAGGCCTCTTCTGTGTGGCATAGCAGTTCCTCCTGCCGGAGTGTAACCTTCCCTGCCTCATGGCTGTGGGGCTGGTGACTTGCTTTGGCCAAGAGAAGGGGGGCCAGGGTCACAGAGTATCAGTTTTGCCAGAAGGCCTTAAGAGGCAGCGTGCATTTCTTTTTTTTTTTTTTAAGATTTTATTTATTTATTTGACAGACAGATCACAAGTAGGCAGAGAGGCAGAGAGAGAGAGAGAGGAGGAAGCAGGCTGTCCGCAGAGCAGAGAGCCCAATGTGGGGCTCGATCCCACGACCCTGGGACCATGACCCGAGCCGAAGGCACCGGCTTTAACCCACTGAGCCACCCAGGCGCCCCGCAGAGTGCATTTCTTTTTTGCTTCTAGCATCGCTATAGCAAGAACAGCCTGGGGTAGTGTGTTGGTCCCAGAAGCTAGATTTCACATGGCGCGGCACTATCCTGCAGACCTGTGAAAAGGAAAACACGCTTACGGTTGGCTGGCCCTGAGCTTTGGGAGGTTTGTTATACGGCATTATTGTGGCAGTAGTTGACTAGGATGCAGTATATTATAATTCAGTCCAATTTTGCATTATTTGAGGGCAAAGCTTCTTTATGGGACCCCTCCTTGGTTCAGAGTAGATACTAAGGATTGGGTGAGTTAGGAATGAAGCGGAGGGAAACCATGCTGCATGGCGCGCGGCATCCGGTGTTGACTATCCCAGCTCTGGCTGCTGTCGCCTCCATTCAGCAGATCGACAGCTCCTGACTTGGGGGATCGGCCTCCAGGACTTGTGCCCATGGGACACTAGGCAGGGAACCACGGCCTGCCACGGTGACTGCAGCCAGAACCTCTCCTTCTGACGCTTGTTTCCTTTCTCTCCGTTCCAGTCCTGAGAGTCCTAGTCTCCAATTACACACGTTATTGCTCTGCCACCGCAAGAGAATTTCCGTGCTGTTTGTAACGTACTTAAAGATTGGATAATGAGACTTTTGTGTACTTAAATGTCCTAGTAAAGAATCGATGATCGGGATATCTTGTATACAGGACACTGAGTAAATGAAATAACTGGGAAGTGAACTATTCACTATACTAAATGACAGGCACTGTCTTGCTAACGTGTGCCTATCTAGGGGCACCCGGCTGACTCAGTGGGCAGAGCATGTGACTCCTGATCTCAGGGTTGGGAGTTTGAGCCACATGTCAGATATAGAGAGTACTTAAAAAAATTTTTTTTTAAATAAAGTGCACGTATTTGACCTAGACTTAGTTTTTATATTGCTTTTTAAAATGTCACACTGGGGGCACTTCGGTGGCTCTGTTGATTGGGTGTCTGCCTTTGGCTCAGGTCATAATCTCAGGGCCCTGGGATTGAGCCCCGCATTGGGCTCCCTGGTCAGCAGGGGAGTCTGCTTTTCCCTCTCCTTCTCCCTCTGCCCCTGCTCTTGCTCTTTCTCTTGCTCATTCTCTCTCTCAAATAAAGAAATAAAATCTTTTTTTAAAAAAGAATTTTTAATGATATGAAAACATTTTGTAAGAATGTTATGTATAGAATTGTATATATATGACACTATGTAAAATAATTGGAAAGGTTAAAGAAAATAGATAACTGGACACCTGGGTGGCTCAGTTGGTTGGGTGTCTGCCTTTGGGATTATGACTTAAGCCGAAGGCCTCTGCCTTTGGGATGCTTGACTGACTCATTAAACATTCTTTATAAATAGGGGCACTTGAGTATCTCAGTTGGTTAAACATCCTCCTTTGGCTCAGGTCATGATCCCAGGGTCCTGAGATCAAGCCCCAGTTTGGGTTCCCTGCTCAGCAGGGAGTCTGCTTCTCCCTCTCCCTCTGCCCTCCAACCCACATGTGTTCTCTCTCTTGCTGTCTCTCTCAAATAAATAAAATCTTTAAAAAAATTCCTTATAAATAAAATACATAGCAACACGTGCTACAGTTTAGTGAATGACCTCATATTTAATTAATATTTGGATCATTTCTAGTGTTTTGCCTTGGATGAACACTGTGATGCAATAAACATCTTTACAGCCAAGTCTTTGGATTATCGGCATTTTTAATGACATTAGTAATAGCATGCTGAATATTCCAAAACTCATTAAAGTCTGAAGGTAGTTTGAGATGCCATTAAGTGATATTCAGATTTCATGCTAAAATTGTGGGCATTCTAGTTCCTCATAGGTATTAGAATGGACAAACAGAATCTGTCTTCGACGTGAGCCTCATGACAAGACTTGAAGCAGTTGGTGATGGGGAAAGCTTGAGTAGTGATGGTTGGGACTTTAGGTTGATTTTGAGCAAGTTGAGCCTTTGTTTCCTCAAATTGTACAGTGGGGAAATTGTGTGATATTCTCTCTAAATTTAATTCTATTTCTAAAATGCCATCATTTTTCCATAGAATAACCAGATTCTAATAAACATAACTATGCAGACTTAGATTAAAATAGCATGAAACCCTATGCAGTTGTAAAAAATAAAGAAAAAAAGAACATTCCATGCAGTGATTTAAAATGATCTCCAGGGGCACCTGGGAGCCTCAGTCAGTTAAGCATCTGCCTTTGGCTTAGGTCATGATCCCAGCGTCCTGGGATGGAGCCCCACTGAACAGGGAGCCTGCTTCTAGCTCTCTCGCTACCCCATGCTTGCATTCCCTCTCTAGCTGTCTCTCTCTCTCTATCAAATAAATTAAAATAAAATCTTTAAAAATAAGTAAATAATTTTTAAAAATGATCTCCAGTATATATTAAGGGAAAATAATAAATTATACAACAGTAAGCATGCTTATATTCATATAAAAATGCTGAACGGATAGATAAGAAAATAATAAAAATGTTCTTAGAACTGGGGGGAGGTTTAGAGGCGTCTGGCTGATGGTGTCAGTGGGACATGGGACTCTTGATCTCAGGGTCCTGAGTTTAAGCCTCACATTGAACATAGAGCTTACTTTTAAAAAAACAGAATGGGGGAGATGGGAGAAGAATGTTTACTTAGAGAAGAGAAGTGAATGGAGTAAATATGATTCCCCCCAAATATTTTAAAATGTTGAAAAATTTACCCTGGATGAAAATATGAATTGCTAAGTCAGGCCATTCTAACTTATAAATTCCTCGTTTTCTCTACTTTGACCTAGTGAAATAAGAGATAATTCAATATATTAAGGATATAGATCTAAAAAGTATAATAGAAATTTCAGATCTATAAAATTTTCTTGGTAATTTTCAGTAGCAAATTCAGATAAAGCTGGAAGATGGTATTATTTAAGAAGTGATATCTTTTTGTATAGAATTGAGTATTCTGAAGGAAAATTTCTTCAGTTTGTCTATCTAGATCAGCTTTTCTCTGATAGGAGTACAAACAGAAAAATATTTTTCTTTTCTTCCCTACCTCCGAACAAGGAATGCTTATTTTATATGTTTTTAAACTTAAATTTTATTTGTTTTTGACAGCAATACTAAAAATCCTATCTTCCGATAATCTTCCACTCATCAAAGGGGGCAACTTGGTGTGTTTTGGAGAACCACATTCTGGGGATGTATTGATGGATGTTTCCTTTAGGAATGTAATTTGATTATGATGCCATTAGTTCATAATTTGGCTTTCCGGTTGAGATCATGTTGACAGGCTGAAGAATAGAATGCTATTTAACTAAGTTGATGGAATACATGCAGGAGGCAATAAAGTGCCTAATTCTTCTCTACTGGTTAATTCTTTTTTTTTTTTTTAGATTATTTATTTATTTATTTGACAGAGATCACAAGTAGGCAGAGAGGTAAGCACAGAGAGAGAGGAAGCGAAGCAGGCTCCCTGCTGAGCAGAGAGCCCGATGCGGGGCTCGATCCCAGGACTCTGGGATCATGACCTGAGCCAAAGGCAGAGGCTCTAACCCACTGAGCCACCCAGGCACCCCTCTACTGGTTAATTCTTTAGTTGACCTCACTTTAGTACTATTGTGGTCATATGTAACTACCTAAACTTCCATATATCTAGAATATAGTGATGTGTTCGATCAAACCATATATTATATGTGTTAACATTTGTTGAAGATATCAACACAAGAAGATACATGCATAAAATGATACTGGGGTATAATTCACAGTTTTAAATCTTTTTTTTTTAATATTTTATTTATCTGTCAGAGAGAGAGAGACAGACAGACACTGAGCAAGTGGGGAGATTGGCAGGCAGAGGGAGAAGCAGGCTCTTTGCTAGGCAAGGAGACCCATGTGGGACTCGATCCTAGGACTCTGGGATCATGAGCTGAGCTGAAGGCAGACACTTAACTGACTGAGTCACCCAGGAGTCCCTATAGTTTTATTTCTGACCTAGAGGTCATTTCTGATTTTTTTTTCCTGTGTCCTAGTTAGGGATCAGGGGCTGGCAAACTATAGCCTATGGACCAAATGCAATCTGTTGCCTGTGTTTGTATAAAGCTAAGAATGGTTATTACAGCTTTAAATGATTCCCCTAAACCAAAAGAAGAAGAATATTTCATGACATGTGAAATATATGTGAAAATGAAATGTAAGTATCCATAAATAAAGTTTTATTGGCACATAGCCATGCCCATTATGTATTGTCTGTGGCTTCTTGCTTGATCCAATGGCAGAGCTGAATGGTTGCTATGGAAAATAGATGGTCCACAATGCCTAAAATATCTCCCCCATACAGAAAGTCTGCTGAGGCTTGTCCTATGTCATCAAATATCAAGTGGCGCTTGGTGAGAAGGGAATTAAAAATAAATATGTAGATACAGATTTAGATATATAAATATTTTTATCATTTTGGGTTTTTGGAAATTCTGCATAAATGGGATGCTAGACAGTATCACTTTGCACTTACAGATGATTCTCTGTATAATTGTTCTTACTGTGAACGATCCTGTCTCTTCTCCAGTAGATTTTAAACAACTTGAATAGAAATCATCTAGGAGGGGCGCCTGGCTGGCTCAGTTGGAAGAGCATGCATCTCTTGACCCCGGGGTCCTGAGTTTGAGCCCCACGTTGGGTGTAGAGATTACTTAAAAAATATTTTAGAATCTAAAAAAATGAAAAGAAAAAAAAGAGAGGGAGCGAGAGAGAAATCATCCTGTAAATGGTTAAGTCCTCCTGCTGTACTTGCTTTCTTTCCCACAAGGAAGATATAATAACCCACACACGCTATGCAGTAAAGGGTTCGAAGCAAAAAAGCTGACAAACTGTTTCCCCTTTGCCCACTGGTTGTTTTGCTATGACAGGTGGATGCTTTGAAGGAAAGTGTAGAAACCACACTGGAAAAGTAGGTGTGGGAGGATAGAAGTAGAAAAGGGTGTGCCCCCCACCCCACCCACCCAGCCAGCCAGCCAGCCCTACTTGCTTATCTGACCATGTCTACTTCCAAGGAAGTGTGCATCAGAACTCCACGACAACATGGATAGTTTATTTAGGGACACGAATACTTAGTAGTTCCTGTATAACCTAAACCGCTTCTATGTTTAAAGGTTAAAAATGTCGTCCTCATTGTGCTTCCTTATTGTGTGTATCAGGATATTTTAGCTGCAAGTGAAGGAAAGCTTTCCTAAAAGTAGCTTACACAATATATTTCTAGAGGTAGGTGGTTCCTGGATTGGGCTTCATTGACCCAGGCTCGCTCTCTTTCTTTCTCTTGCACCAGCTTTATGCTTGTTACCTTATGCTTGTAAAGTGGCTGCCACAGCTCCAGGCATCATATCATCATAGGACTGGGTTCAGAGGCAGGAAGCTGGGTTGGCTGGAGCATGGTGAGCATATTCCTTGTCTCTCTCTCTTTTATCATGGAAGAACATCTTTTGCAAAAGCTGAGACTCTTCTCTTATGGTATCCTTGGCCAGAATGGGTCTCATGGCCACATCTGGCAAAGGGCAATCAGATTTTCATTTCTGATTCACTTCTCCAGAGATCCTAACACTCAGAATCAGAGTTCTACTAGCATAGGAGAAGAAAAGAAGATGAGAAAGCAGTCAACATGCCATTCCTCTGTAATATTTTCTCTTTTATTCAGAGCTGCACTTTTGGAGAACAGTAACAAGGCTGTTGTTTGCAGAAGAAGCACTTGAATTTGGGAGGTATCAAATGTCCATTCAGATACAATACTCATATTTTGGTAGAATTATGTGACCTTTATTGCTCTGTGATCAAATGGTAAGTGTATTATTTAGGAGGCTGTCAGCAGCAGGTAGCAGAAGAACACTGCAGGGGCATCTGGGTGGCTCAGTTGTTAAGCGTCTGCTTCGGCTCAGGTCATGCATGGTCCCAGGGTCCTGAGATCCAGCTCCTCATCGGGCTCCCTGCTCAGCGAGGAGTCTGCTTCTCTCTCTCCCTCTGTTTCTCCCCCTGCTTGTGCAAGTGCATGTTCTCTCTCTCAAATAAATAAAATTTGGGGGGAAAAAAAGGAAAAGAAAAAATCCAGAGGTAGAGCCATTTTAGGGTTGGTTAATTGGATTCCAGGGTTTTGTCATCTTCTTCATGCACTGTGGCAGCATGTGGCCTGAACCTCTTGTGGTCACAAAGTGACTGCAATATCTCCAGCTATCACATCTTCACACACACACACACACACACACACACACACACACACACACAC
>RCUC01085259.1:0-12552 GCA_003697995.1 Taxidea taxus jeffersonii
GGGGTCCCACCCTTGGCCTGTTCCATTGCCTGCAGGGTGAGGCTTGGCGACTGCCTTGGCAATTCCCGTCAGCCCACTTCCCCTTCCATAGGCCCCAGAAGCTGTCAGGAGCTGCTGAGCCGGCTGCCGCGTTGAGTGGCTGGTGCTCTCTGAGCCAATGGAGGGCAGAGCCCTCCCTGCTTTTTGTGACGAAGACCCCAAAAGAGGGCCGCTGGCTGGTGAGTGTCTGGAGGCTCAAAGGGCTTGAGGCCAGGCCCAGTGGGCACTTTTCCCTTGGCCCCTAGGGGGAGCCAGAGCCCACTGGAGAGGCCGCCTTCCTCCCCACCCCTGCCCGACCAATGATTACTGAGCCCTCAGAGGGTCTGAAGAAGTCTGAGAAGGCTTCTCGGAGGCAATGCCGTTTTGAAAGGGTCTTGAAGGCTGTGTAGAAGTTCTCTAGCTAGATGGGGGTGCTGAAGGGCATTCCAGGTAGACGGAAAGACAAACACACAGGGAGGCAGGAGAGGCCAAGAGGGTTTGAGGAGATCCTGTGAATGGACTGGTATAGGTCAAGCATGGTTTTAGGGCCTCCGCAGAGGCCAGTTCACAGAGGGCACGGGATGGCTGCCTGAGGAACACGGAAGGCGATGGGGAGCCATGGAAGCATAATAAGCAGAGGGTGGACCCAGTCAGACTTATATTTTAGGAAAAAGACTCAGGCTGCTCTGTGGAAGGCGCTCTGCAGCGAGGGGTGGGGTAGAGTCAGGGACGCAGGTTAGGAGGACCGCAGGGGTCCGGGCCACCCTGGAAGGAGAGGCCCTTAGACTGAAGGATATCGAGGAGAGAAACTCCTCAATAGGGAGCGCCTGGGTGGCTAAGTGGGTTAAGCCTCTGCCTTTGGCTCAGGTCATGATCTCAGGGTCCTGGGATTGAGCCCCACACAGGGCTCTCTGCTTAGCAGGGAGCCTGCTTCCCCCTCCCCCTCTGCCTGCCTCTCTGCCTACTTGTGATTTCTGTCAAATAAATAAATAAAATCTTAAAAAAAAGAAAAAGAAAGAAACTCTGTAGGGCCTGGGGACTGCTTGGCTTGCGGCGTGAGGTGGGGGGCATCAGGATAAGGCTGGGACGTGAGTATGGGACTCTGGAGTGACCTCTCGGCTATAAGATCTTGATTTTTCTAGTAAATTAAAGCACGTTGTTGTTGTTTTTTATTTTTTTAAAGGATGTTATTTATTTATTTGTCAGATAGAGAGCAAGGGAGCGAGCACAGGCAGACCGAGAGGCAGGCAGAGGCAGAGGGAGAAGCAGGCTCACTGCCGAGCAAGGAGCCCTGGGTGGGACTCGATCGCAGGACGCTGGGATCATGACCCGAGCCGAAGGCAGCCGCTTAACCCGCTGAGCCACCCAGGCGTCCCTAAAGCAGGTTGTTTTGAACGGACTCCCAGCAGGACTGACAATCCTCCAAGGGCAGGCCCGACATTTCTCTCATTTCAGTCACCCAGACTCACACGTTATCAACGAGCCCCCAATCCAAAGAGGGGGCAGGTGTCTGCTCACCCCTCCCAGTTAGCCCGATCTCCACGGCCACTGCTCCCTGCTTCTCTTCGTCTCCTGCCCAGCCTGGAAAATTGGCTGCTGTGTTGGTTGGCCTTCTCTGCCTCCCTAAGTATTCCAGAAATGACAGAAGGATTCTGTGGGTTTCTTCCGCTCTTGGTCCTCCTACAAAGCAGGTTTTGGGAGCCAGGAGTCTGAATTCTGGCTGGGGAATGAGAATTTGCACCAGTTCACTCTGCAGGGTAAGTTCCCAGCAGGGCCCTGGAGGCTGGGGGTCCTGGGGAGGGCATTTTGCTGACGCTCTGAATCCCCACCCTGGGATCTGAAGATTCCTCCATCCCTGCCTCCTCCTTCCCCCACAGGGACCTGGGAGCTGCAGGGGAAGCTGGAGGACTTTATTGGCAACTGCACTTTTGCCCACAATGAGGCCTCCTGCCTCCCTGGGGAGTCAGATCACTATCAGCTGGTGGGGGCGAGTTCTCAGAGGGCACAGCAGGCATGTGAGCCTAAGGTGGGGCCCAGAGCAGGAGAAGAAGGGGAGGAAGAGGAGGGAGTCTGGTTCCTTTCCCTGTGCTACCATGGCCTCCTTAAATGACCCAGGGCAATTTCTTCCCCTCTGTGGGCCTCAGTCTCCTCATATGAGAAATGGCAATCATGAGACGGAATGGTGCAGGAGTGAACAAGTCGGGCTCAGGAGGCAAACAGTTCTGAGTTTGAATACAGCTCTTTCATTTACTACTAACCATGTGACCTTGACCAAGTGCCCTCTGAAAGGTCAGTTTCCTCCCCTGTAAAATGGGTAAGGAGGCGGGGAGGGAGGTTGTGGGACCCATCTGAGGCCCTACTGAGTGTCTGTGTTATCTTCTTCGGAAGAGGAACCGGGAAAGGTTTTTTGGTTTTTGGTGTGTGTGTGTGTGTGTGTGTGTGTGTGTGTTTTCTTCAGAGAAACAGTGACTGTTGAGAGACTTCCAAGAGGGAAGTGGTTTTGAGGAGGTGCCTCAGGATACCGCTTGCGGGGGGCAGGCACTGGGAAGTCCCTCCCTGCTCTGTCCCACCCGACCCTGCAGAGTTGTTCAGGCTGCTGGTGGGAGCTGGGGATTTGGGGAGGGGACAAGGTGGGGTTCAGGGGAAGGAGCTAGTGGCTTTGGAGCCGCAGTCCTGAGTTCAAGTGCCTGTAGCCCTGTGACTGGCCACGTGACCTGGGGAAAAGCCTCTGGCTTGGAAGGGCTGCTGTTTTCTCCCAGGACCTGCTAACACCCACCTCATGGTTGCTCTGAGACCCCTGTGAGAACATCTCTTTAAGGATGCCAGCATGGCGTCCCACTCTAGGGTGACTCCATCCCCTCCTGGCCAGCCGCGGGGCTCCCTCAGGGAGCCCTGACCTTCCATAGTGGGAAGCCCTTTACCACCCACGATGCAAGCAAGAGCAAGGGTGCTGTGACTGTCCGTGGTGCCGGGTGGGGCGGATCGAGCCACCAGTCCAATTTCTCGGAGGCCACCGCACCCAAGTATGGCACCGACTGGGCCTCAGGCCAGGGCCTGGGCCACCCTTACAGCAAGGTTTACATGATGCTCACCAGGATAACCTGGCAGCAGGTCCCCTTATCTCTCCCGTCCCCTTATCTCTCCTGTACAGCTTCCGGACCCTTGGCTACCCTCCCCATTGCTAACTGCCTCTGCTCTCCTGCCCTCATTTCAAAATAAAATCACTTTAACCCTTTCCTGACTTGTAGGACTCTTCCGGTTACTGGGAAAAACCCAGGAGGGCAGAGCAGAGACACAGGGTTCAGCTCCATTCAAGGAAGACCTTCCTTCCAGTCAGGAAGATGGAAGCGTTGGCCTTGGAAGGTAGTGAGGCTTCCACCTCTGGAGGTGTGCAAGCCAAGGTCAGAGGAGCATGTAGTGGAGGGCTTGGAAGGATTCAAGCATCCACTGACAGCCTCCGGTGCCCTCCAGGTCCTACAGGTGGATGGTTTTGTGGGGATACCTGCGTAGCATCTCACCCTGTTGACCCATGTCTGGGCCTTCTAAGTCATCTGTTCTCCACACCTGCCTCTCTTGCGAGCCAAGTTCTCATTCTCTACTACTTCCTGCCTCTCCCTTTGGGGTGGGGGGGTTTGAACTCCGAGTCAAGCCCGGGAAGGTGCATTTTACTTCCACAGGGTAACAGTCACCAAGCAGTTAACTTGCTAGACTCACGTTCTAGAAAGTGGCCGAGCAACACACACTTAAGACTATGATAACTCCAGCCTGATGGGTGGTCCTGGGCTTGCACGCTGCTCTGTCACGGAGGTGAGTGATCTTGGAGACTGAGTCCCCAGTTCCTGATTCCAGAACCCACTGAGGTTTACACCCGACTGTGGCCTCACTAACTCACACTGGAAGGTTAGGGATTTGGGGAGCTGTGCCATTGTGGTAGCTCAAGGGCTGAGGTTTCTGGATCTTCTTCAGGTAGGTAGAGAAATGTTTGTGTGGAGATTCAGGTCCCATGGTCATGTTTGGGTGGAGGTCAGAGGTCAGCAGATTAGATTATGGGGAAAGCAGCTCCCTGGTGAAAGGGCCAAGGTCTGGGCTCAGATGCCAAGTACCATGTTTCTGGCAGGCTGAGAAGCCCGCTACCCCCATTCTGGTCCCTCCCAACCTACACAGCAGGGCCCCGGAGGATGTAGGCTCTTCCCTGTGTTCTGCACGCCCTTCTATCTCTGGAGATGCCTTCATTCAACAGATCCCCGAGGGGCAGTTCCTGCGGTTCACACCTCCCCCATAGCCCCGGCCTGGGCACACATCTTATAGGTGCCCGCCCTGAGCCATCCACACTGGTTGGCCTGCTCGGGGGCACAGGCTGTTCCGGAAGCCGCTAGTCTCCGCGGTTCTGGCGGTAGAGGAGGGAGGGGAGAGGCCAAGTCCTGGGGCCGCTAGGGAGCGGCGCTGCCCCAGGGCCGAGGGTGGAGCTTTCCCAGTCCGCCGGGAAAGGGCTGGGCCCGCCCTACATGTGAGGGCAGGGGAGAGCTACGGCAGACTCTTTCCTACGGAGTCCGGGTGGTGGACACGCCAGGACCGATTCCCGGGATCCCCTACGTGACTCTGAGCCGCGGATCACTGGATGTCCCAGATTCTCAGGACCCAACTTCCCCGACTTCAGATCCTCAGGACCTTGCAAGTCGGATCCCGGATTTCGCCCTGGGCTTCAGATTCCCGGAACAGAACCTCTGGCAGAGTCTGGATTTCCAGATCCCGTACCAGGTTCCCGATCCTGAGATCCCTGGATCCGTAGCCACTGGCTTCTGCCCCTCCCCGGGTGCCCAGAGCCGGGCGCCCGACACCCGAGCGCCCCCGCACGGCAGGGCCGTGCATGCGGTCCGGAGCCCTGGAGCGCGCTGGCAGCTGCTGGCAGGACCCGCTGGCCGAGGCGCTGAGCCGGGGCCGGCCCCATGCCGCTCCCCAGGGCCGGGGCTACGCGCGAAGCCGGCCGCTCAGTGTGGTCTACGTGCTGACCCGGGAGCCGCAGCCCGGGGTGGAGTCCGAGGCGGAGCCGCTGCCCCTGCGCTGCTTGCGCGAGGCCTGCGCGCAACTCTCCGGGCCGCGGCCGCGACCGCAGCTGCGCAGCCTGCCCTTCGGGACACTGGCGCTGGGAGACACGGCAGCGCTGGATTCCTTCTACAACGCGGGTGAGCTCGCGTTAGGGGCGGGCCCGGGGCCCGGGGCGGGGCTTAGAGTCCCGGGGGAGGGCCGAAAGGGGCGTGGTTCGGCGACTCCAGGGAGACCCCGAGATGGGTGTGGGGTCCCGGGGGGCACAAAGTGAGCTAGGCTGAGGGGTTCGAGATAGGAGCATGATAAAAGCGGAATTTAGGGGATCTGGAGTACGGCCGGGCTCGGGATGGAACTTAGTAGATCCAGGCCCGGAGCCTCCGGGGTTCAGGGTTGGGGCTTAAAGCACTCTGGAGTCGGCACCGTGCCTGGGGAGCGGAGTTAGGACTGCGGCGAGGCTGGGAGCCGGTCAGTGTAGTGGCTCAAGAGTGGGTTTGGAGGGCTCAGCCTCAAGTCGATCTCGCGCGGAGCTCGTGAGGGCGGATCCGGGGAGGTGGAGCTTGGACTAGGGCGGTCCTTGGGGGGTGCTGGAGTCCAGGGGCGGTAACAAACTACTTCCGAGGATCGGGCTAGAGAGGCAGAAAGAGAAACGAAGCGACACATTCGGCGCGGGATTCTGGGCGACGGAGCTTAGGTTGCGAGGCAGAAGTTGCGAGGTAGTGGGCGGAGCTGGAGGCACAGCAGGGTTGCTGGGGGCGTGGCCAGAAAGGTGGTTATTCCCGTGCTGGTCACTCCTCCCTTCCGCCACTCCGGACGCCCCGCCCCGCCATTTATTTGTTCATCCACGAGTCTGGGAACCAAGCTTATCAGACGGCCCTAAACTCACAGCCTAAAGATGAAGGCTGACTCGACTTCGAGGACACAAAGACCCACACAGCCTTAGACTCCCACATCGCACATATGTTGACACACCGGCCCTCACAGACACTGTCACACACATAGAAACAGCTCTACACACAGGCACAGCACCGTCTACACTGCTGGCGCCGGCCCCTTCCGAGAAACTGCACTGAGGACTCCGGGTAGGGGACGTCTGTGTCTGTGGAACACCTGCCTTTCAGATGGCCTGGGACGGGCTGGTGGAAGGTGCGCAGCAGCCCCTCTCCTCCGTGCCCGGTGCCCGCAGGCTCTGAACAGTGGGATGAGGGTCCCAGCCCGTGGAGCTCAAGCCTCTCCTGCAACACCGCAGATAATATCTGTTCTGTATAAGAGCCAGAGGGACCTAGAAGGGGGAAACTGAGGCCAGAGCGAAACTGGACCCTGCTGGAGTCAAATGGGGAGGCCATCTGAGCCAGGACAGCCTCCCAGGTTCCTCCCCCGCCCGCGGAGCTAGGCTTCGGGGCTCAGGGCCTCCGCCTGTGTCCCCACAGACGTGGTGGTGCTGGAGGTGAGCAGCTCCCTGGCGCAGCCCTCGCTCTTCTACCACCTTGGTGTGCGGGAGAGCTTCAGCATGACCAACAATGTGCTGCTCTGCTCCCAGGCTGACCTCCCTGACCTGCAGGCCCTTCGGGTAGGGGGCTGGGTGTCTGGAGGGTGGGGGGTTTGGGGGAGTGGGGGTTTGGGGGGGTGGAGGGACAGGCGGGGGCAGGGGGCCAGCAGCTACCCAGGATACCAATCGGATTGTCCTCTGCAGGAGGATGTTTTCCAGAAGAACTCGGTGAGCAGAATCCACCCTCCGCTCCAGTGTGCCCTTCGACTGCCACTACCTTTCCTGGCCTCCTCAGTCACCTCTGACCTAATTCCCTTGACATGCACGTGGCCCTCTGTTCCCCATTGCCAAGCTTCACGACGTGTGCCCTTTCTCTGCTGTTCCAGTCCCCTCTGGTGCTGACCTCTGACCCCCTCACTGTGGCTCTGTAACCGGTTACTGACCTCTTACCTGCCCTGATTGCTGCCTTCCTCCCCCCAGGATTGTGTCGGCAGCTACACGCTGATCCCCTATGTGGTGACAGCTGCAGGCCGAGTGCTGTGTGGTGATGCGGGCCTCCTGAGGGGACTGGCTGATGGGCTGGTCCAGGCCGGGGTGGGCACTGAGGCCCTGCTTACGCCCCTGGTGGGCCGGCTGGTCCGGCTGCTGGAGACCACACCTACCGACTCTTGGTAATGGGGTACAGAGAGGGGGCACCAGGAGGAGGCTGATGAGGGCATGGCAGGCCTGGCTGTCAGACAGGCCCCATCGTTCTCTCCCCCTCCCTCCCTTCCTCCTCTGCCGGGGCCTTAGTGGCTACTTCCGGGAGACCATCCGGCAGGACATCCGGAAGGCCCGGGAGCGCTTCTCCGGGGAGCAGCTGCGGCAGGAGCTAGCTCGCTTGCAGCATAGGCTGGACAGCGTGGAGCTGCTGAGCCCCGACATCGTCATGAACCTGCTGCTCTCCTACCGCGATGTGCAGGTGTGAGGCGCACAGGAAGGCAGGCGGGGCAGCTGTATGTCTGAAAAGACCCAGTCC
The DNA here is from genome assembly GCA_003697995.1 of Taxidea taxus jeffersonii. Lineage (NCBI taxonomy): Eukaryota > Metazoa > Chordata > Mammalia > Carnivora > Mustelidae > Taxidea > Taxidea taxus. Next base: position 7,569 of record RCUC01085259.1, read on the forward strand.
CTCTCCTGGTTGCGCCATTCGCGCGCTGGTGGCTTTGAGCAGAGGAGCTCATGTCTCTGAGCCTCAGTTTCCTTGTCTGTAATAGGGGTCGATCGTGTCACTGTCTCCCAGCACAGGGAAGCGGGGGCCCACAGTGGGTTCTCTGGGTCAGGGATGGGGTTCAGGGATGAGAGGGAGCCCCAAACTCAAGGTTTCCCTTAGGGCCTAGGAGGGCAATGGTACCCCTCTAGAGGCCATCGTGCCAGTGTGCCCTGTCCCCCTCCGCAGGACTACTCGGCCATCATCGAGCTGGTGGAGACTCTGAAGGCCTTGCCCACCTGCGACGTGGCCGAGCAACACAACGTCTGCTTCCACTACACGTTTGCTCTCAACCGGTGAGTGGTAGAACAAGGCTCAGGTCCTAGCCACCTAGGGACATGGGTCTCTGCCATGAGAGGTCCCTGCTGAGCGGGATCCGTGCTGTTCAGGGACTTTGCTGACTGGGATCCTACTGATAGCACATGGGACTGCCGCCTGGGGGGCGGCAGGTCTAGGGGGTCGTGGCTAGAGTGGGGTGGGGTCATCAGGTAGGGCCCCGGCCTGTGCTCCCCTTTCCCTAGGAGGAACAGGCCGGGGGACCGGGAGAAGGCATTGGCCGTGCTGCTGCCACTGGTCCAGAGCGAGGGCTCCGTAGTGCCAGACCTCTGCTGCATGTGCGGCCGTGTCTACAAGGACATGTTCTTCAGCTCTGGCTTCCAGGATGCTGGGCACCGGGAGCAGGCCTACCACTGGTAAGGGGCACCAGCGAGTGGACAGTGGGCTGGAGAATGGGGCTGTGGGCCTCGGGCCAGCCCTGAGGCCCCACCCCTACCCCAGGTATCGCAAGGCTTTTGACGTAGAGCCCAGCCTCCACTCGGGCATCAATGCGGCTGTGCTGCTCATTGCTGCGGGCCAGCGCTTCGAGGACTCTGAGGAGCTCCAGCTCATAGGTGAGTCCCAGCCCTGTGCCCCTCCTCCCACCAGCGGGCCTCGGACCGGCCAGGGGAGAGCGCAGGCAGAGAGGATACCGGGTTGGAGCCTGGCCTTGTCGCTTTTGGACCTATTCTGCCAGAACCCACACCTGGACCCTCATACCCGTCCTGGGCCCTCATGAGTACTTGAGGCCACAAGTGTTCCAAAGCCCACACCTGTGTTCCTTACACACCAAATTCTACATACACTTGTTCCCCAAACCTTCCTTGTGCCTGAGCTCCTACTCTTACCTGAAGTCATACCGAAGTTTCCACCTCTTTCTTTTTTTTTTACACGATTTATTTATTTATATATTTGAGAGAGAGAGGGAGACAGAGCAGGGGAAGGGGCAGAGGGAGAGGGAATCCCAAGCAGACTCCGCACTGAGCATGGAGCCCAATGCAGGGCTTGATCTCGCGACCCCAAGATCATGATCTGAGTGAAACCCAAGAATTGGATGCTTAACTAACTGCGCCACCCAGGCACCCCTCGCCTCTTTCTATGTTTCTGCCCACACAGATGTCGTGGCCCACACCTGGGCATTGCCCAAACCCACAGCCACACTCCCTAGGTCCCACACCCCTTTCTCCCAGGCATGAAGCTGGGCTGCCTGCTGGCCCGAAAAGGCTCTGTGGAGAAGATGCAGTATTACTGGGATGTAGGCTTCTACCTGGGAGCTCAGATCCTCGCCAATGACCTCACCCAGGTGGCGCTGGCCGCAGAGCAGCTGTACAAGCTCAATGCTCCCATATGGTAGGTGGCCTCCTCTGCAGTCTGGGCCCAGCCTCAGCTGCCTGCTCCTACACAAATGTCCCCCCACATTCTAGCCTAAGCCCTGAGCCGGTGACATGGCCCCTTCCAGACCAGTGCCCACCACACCCGGTGCCCATGTTCTGGCTACCTCCGAGCCGGTCTGCTCTCCCAGGTAGTGCTAGTTGGGGCCTAGGCTGAGTTGAGGACAAGGCTGTGCTGGCAGGTACCTGGTGTCCATGATGGAAACCTTCCTGCTGTACCAGCACTTCAGACCCACGCTGGAGCTTCCTGAAGGACCCCCGCACCGTGCCCACTTCTGGCTCCACTTATTGCTGCAGTCCTGTCAGCCACTCAAGACGGCCTGTCCCCAAGGGGACCAGTGCTTGGTGAGGCTGCCCAGTGGGGGTGTGGGACCTGGGAGAGGGGTGGGGCCTCTCTAACCGCCCCCCTTCTTCATCATGTGCAGGTGCTGGTCTTGGAGATGAACAAGGTGCTGCTGCCTGCCAGGCTGGAGATTCAGGGTACCGACCCAGTGAGTGCAGTGACCCTGAGCCTGCTGGAGCCCGAACCCCAGGTGAAGTCACTGCTGGGCATCCCTTCCCCAAACCACTCTCCGAGTCCCCCAGCACCCCTCTCAGACCCAGCTTCTTCTGCCAGGACGTTCCCTCCAGCTGGACCTTCCCAGTGGCTTCCATCTGCGGGGTCAGGTGAGAGGCAAGACCTCAGGTGGGGTTCCAGGAGGGGGGCGCCGCTGGCTCACTAGTGCTCAGGGTGGCTCTTCCTCCCTTCCCAGCTCCTCCAAGCGGGATGAGCGCTGCTGCTTCCTCTACGCGCTGCCGCCGGCCCAGGATGTGCAGCTCTGCTTCCCCAGTGTCGGGCACTGCCAGTGGTGCGCATGGCCTCTCGGATGGCTAGGAGCCCAGGGAGTGAGGGAAAGGAAGGGACATGTTCCCTGGGTACTCTCGGCCCAGGACAGGAGAGTTCCCGCCCAAGGTGCCCCTCCCATCAGCCTGACCTCCCCCACCCTCAGGTTCTGCGGCCTGATCCAAGCCTTGGTGACGAATCCGGATTCCACAACGCCCACGGAAGAGGCAGAGGGCGTGGGGGAGGTGCTGGAGGTGAGGAAGGGGGCCTGGGAGCGCCGGGAGTGGGGGTGGGGAAGGGCTGGGGCCTCACTGAGCCCCCATCTCGCCCGCCCCCCGCAGTTTGATTATGAGTACACAGAGACGGGTGAGCGACTAGTGCTGGGCAAGGGCACCTACGGGGTGGTGTACGCAGGCCGCGAGCGGCACACGCGGGTGCGCATAGCCATTAAGGAGATCCCGGAGCGGGACAGCAGGTGCGGTATTCGGGGTGCACGGGGCCCAGGGCCCGAGGGGAGGGGGTCTTGTGGGCAGAATGGCAGGGAACAGGTGGGGCCTTGAGGTCTGGAGGGGGCCGGTGGGCTGGGTGATACGGTGGAGAAGGTCAGAAAGGGGCCTGTGGCTGGGGCAGGTCCTGGGGGCGCAGCCTGCCTGGCGCTGGAGCTGGGTGAGCAACTCTGCCCCAAAGCGGCCTTTTCCTCTCTTGCTCCCTGCCCAGGTTCTCTCAGCCCCTGCATGAAGAGATTGCTCTGCACAAGCGCCTTCGCCACAAGAACATCGTGCGCTACCTGGGCTCCACCAGCCAGGACGGCTACCTCAAGATCTTTATGGAGGAAGTGCCTGGAGGTACGTGCCCAGTGTGGGATGGCAGTGGAACTGGAAGTGTGGGGCAGGGGATGGGGCCAGGCAGGGGGTGGAGAACCCTAGGGGAAAATGAATCCTAGCTTGCGTGGGTGGGGTAGCTCACAATTAGCTGACACTGTGCACTTGGGTGTGGATGGAGTCTGGGCCATGGCTGGGGTGTGCCTCAGCCTTGATCAGAGAGCTGAAGGCTGGAGTAAGGGGGTGCCCCTGATGATCCTGGACTGCGTCTGCCCAGGCAGCCTGTCCTCCTTGCTGCGGTCGGTGTGGGGCCCCCTGCAGGACAATGAGAGCACCATCAGTTTCTACACCCGCCAGACCCTGCAGGGACTCAGCTACCTGCATGACAACCACATAGTGCATCGAGACATTAAGGTAAGTCCCCGAGACATCAAGGTGAGCCTTGTTGCTGGTGAAGGGGGGATGGGAACACAGGGGTCCAGACAGAGAACAGCAATTTGCGTTCAGAAGGCTGACCCCTTTGCAGAGGATGGGGGAATTCATCAGGGAGGCTCCCAAGGGAATGAGAGAACTTCAGACCCAAAGCCAAAGCAGGTGCCAGCACCCTGGAAGTCATAAGTGGGATGGCAGAGGGAGGAGGTTCACAGAGGCAGGGTCAGGCTGCGATTGTAGGAGATGGGATCCAGGGACAGGGTCCGGTTCCGCCATCAGGAGCCCAGCCTGATGTCCACTGAGCACAAGGTCCACTCTGCTCAGGGGGACAATGTGCTGATCAACACCTTCAGTGGGCTGCTCAAGATTTCTGACTTCGGCACCTCCAAGAGGCTGGCGGGCATCACTCCTTGCACTGAGACCTTTACGGGTAACGGGGTGTGGGGTGGGGAGTGGGGATGCTGACCTGGGACAGAAGAACTCTTAGGACCTTCCGGGGAATGGTGTTTCTCCTGGCCGTGGAGTTAGAGCCCTCATGGGACATGGAACCAAGGGCCGGTGATTGAGCAGGGGGTGAAGTGATAGAATCTAGAACTGGAGTTTGAGTAGACCATGATGGTGAATTTAGTGTCTGAAATGCGGCTAGGAAGTGTCAATGTGGGCAGAAGTGTGTGATGGGTTCAGAGTGGATGACGCTGTCCAGGATGTGGGCCATACTGTGGGAGAGGGAGTCGGAATGTGACGGAGCCCAAGATGAGTGAGGAAACTCAGGATAGGTGTTTGACCCCCAGGGTAAGTGATGGGGATTATCTGGATGACAGAGCTCAGGGTGGGCGCAGGTGGCTAGAGGATGAGAGCCCCTGTCACCCCACGTCGTCTAATGCCTAGATGAGCATTAAGGGTATGGCTTCTACCACAGGGACCCTCCAGTATATGGCACCAGAAATCATTGACCAGGGCCCACGAGGGTATGGGAAGGCAGCTGACATCTGGTCACTGGGCTGCACTGTTATCGAGATGGCCACAGGTCGCCCCCCCTTCCATGAGCTAGGGAGCCCGCAGGCGGCCATGTTTCAGGTGAGACCCCTCACTCGTGGCCCGGCTCACAGGGCGGGGGGGGGGGG
>RCUC01085265.1:0-78434 GCA_003697995.1 Taxidea taxus jeffersonii
ATCTCTCCTTCTATTTTCAATGATAACCTAGCTGGATAAAGTATTCTTGGCTGCATGTTTTTCTCGTTTAGTGCTCTGAATATATCATGCCAGTTCTTTCTGGCCTGCCAGGTCTCTGTGGATAAGTCTCCTGCCAATCTAATATTTTTACCATTGTACGTTACAGACTTCTTGTCCCGTGCTGCTTTCAGGATTTTCTCTTTGTCGCTAAGACTTGTAAATTTTACTATTAGATGGCGGGGTGTGGGTCGATTCCTATTGATTTTGAGAGGTATTCTCTGGGCTTCCTGGATTTTGATGCTTGTTCCCCTTGCTATATTAGGGAAATTCTCTACAATAATCCTCTCCAGTATACCTTCTGCTCCTATTTCTCTTTCTTCTTCTTCTGGAATCCCAATTATTCTAATGTTGTTTCGTCTTATGGCATCACTTATCTCTCGAATTCTCCCCTCGTGGTCCAGTAGTTGATTGTCTCTCTTTTGGTCTGCTTCATTATTCCCTGCCATTTGGTCTTCTATATCACTAATTCTGTCTTCTGCCTCATTTATCCTAGCAGTAAGAGCCTCCATTTTTGATTGCACCTCATTAATAGCTTTTTTTATTTCAACTTGATTAGACTTTATTTCTTTTATTTCTCCAGAAAGCGTTTTTATTTCTCCTGACAGGGTTTCTCTAATATCTTCCATGCCTTTTTCGAGCCCGGCTAGAACCTTGAGAATCGTCATCCTGAATTCCAGATCTGACATATTACCAATGTCTGTATTGATTAGGTCCCTAGCCTTCGGTCCTGTCTCCTGCTCTTTTTTTTGTGGTGAGTTTTTCCGCCTTGTCATTTTGTCCAGATAAGAATCCGCTGTTCTCCTTGTTAAGTGAACTTGGTCTTGGCTGGATTTCTTTGATCTTCTGGGGGAGGGGCCTGTTGTAGTGATTCTCAGGTGTCTTTGCCCCAGGCGGAGTTGCACCGCCCTTACCAGGGGCCGGGCTAAGTAATCCTCTCAGGTTTGCTTTCAGGAGCTTTTGTTCCCTGAACGCGCTTTCTGTAGAGTTCTGGAGGACGGGAATGACAATGGCTGCCTCCCAATCTCCGGTTCAGAGGAGCCGAGAGCTAGGGGCCCCAGTCTTCAGTGCGCCTTCAGAGAAAAGCGTTTAATCCCTCCAGTCTCCCTAGCCCACGTTTGCGCCGGAGAGTGCGCGCGTGCGTCCGCCCGCAGACACCGCGCGCCGGCAGACACCGCTGGCCCGCCGACACTACGCGCACTCGCAGACCGCGCGCGCCCGCAGACCGAGCTCAGAGAAAATCGTGCCTAAGCAGTCCCGTCTCACTGGCTTCTGGGAGTGCTCCGAGCTCACCCAGCCTGTGACCAAGCGTCTCTGTCTCTGGCAGAGTCCCACCTGGAGTCTCCGGAGCCCGTAGATCCCTGAGCTCTCCCGGGTCGGAGTCTCCCCGGATCTTGTGGGGACCCCTCGCACAGAGCACCAGTCCGTGTCACAGGCCACTAGGAAACCTCGGCTCTGTCTCCGCAGCCGGCTTCCCCGCTCTAATACCTGTGAGCTCTGCGACACTCAGACACCCCCGATCCTTCTGTGACCCCGCGGGACCTGAGTCCACGTTGTCCCCGTGAGGTCTTCACCCCAGTTTAGCCTCTGGAGCGATGTCCCTCCGTGGAGCAGACTTTTAAAAGTCCTGATTTTGTGCTCCGCCGCTTGCCGGGAGCCGGCCCCTCCCCCTGGGGTCTATCTTCCCGTCGTGTTGGATTCACTTCTCCGCTGGTCCTACCTTTCAGAAAGTGGTCGATTTTCTGTTCCTAGAATTGTTGTTTTTCTTCTCTTCGATCTCCTGTTGCATTTGTAGGTGTTCGGAATGGTTTGATCGGCTATCTAGCTGATCTCCTGCTGGCTGATGTCGTCTCAGCCTCCTACTTCTCCGCCATCTTGACTCCTCCCCCGGTAAGCATAGTTTTAATGCACTGAATTCTGTTAACACATATAGCTCATTATTTAATTTACATATTAAAAAGAGAAAAGTGATTGCATTTGGAAATTTGGGACTTTATTAAATGATGATAAAAGAAAAAAATTTACTTACTACTCACCAAAATCTGGAGGCAATAGAATGATACATAGGCAAGACTCTTTATAAGACCAGGCTGCCATAACAGAATACCATAGACTGAGTGGCTGAAACAACAAAAAATTTTTTTTCTCACAGGTCTAGAGGTGAGAAGCCCCAGATTAGGGTGCCAGCATGGTTGGTTTCTGGTGAAGGCTTTCTTCCTCACTTGCAATTGTCCGCCTTCTCATTGTATCCTCATGTGACAGGGAGAGAGTGAAGGAGCAAGCTCTCTGATGTCTCTTCTTTTTAAGGGTACTAATCCCATTATGAGGGCTCTGTCCTTATGACCTCATCTAAACCTAATTATCTCCCAAAGGCCCATCTCCAAATACCATCATACATAGGGTTAGGGCTTCAATAATATGGATTAGGGGAAGACACAGTTCAGTACCTAGCACCAATCTATGCTTCAGTTGATCAAGGTACTATATTACCAGTAAATAAATATTTTTTAAAGATTTTATTTATTCATTTGACAGACAGATCACAAGTAGGCAGAGAGGCAGGTAGAGAGAGAGAGAGGGAAGCAGGCTCCCTGCTGAGCAGAGAGCCCCACAATCCCAGGACCCTGGGCTCATGACCAGAGCCGAAGGCAGAGGCTTTAACCCACTGAGCCACCCAGGCACCCCAAATAAATATTTTCTAAGATCTGTGTTTTCAAACTGGTTTATTTTCTATCATATCTTATAGTCCATATTATGTATCGTACTTTCTCTCACATAGATGATTTTAAACTTTTTTCTTACTATACTTTACAAACCACACTAAATGGCACAATTTATGAACGAGCATATTTAACAATTATTTTCTCATTTGGAATTAAAATATCTAAACACTGGTATAATTAATCTAGAGCAGATCAGTTCTTAGACATTCTGAGTAAATGGTTTTCTACTGTAATTACTCTCAGTTCTCAGACAGAGAGGTGCAAATATCATTCCGTAAATATACCGTTCCTATTATAAGATGTAGTAAGTTACTGTGAGGATATAATTGCTAGTGCAGTCCATAAATACAATGAAATTTAAGACAAGGAAAATGAAGCATGAAAAATTTGTTATTTGCCCATGATCACATGGTCTCAAGGGTAGCACATCTGATGAGGATGCCTTTTATCATAACCACTTTCTATCTTTACACCAAATGGTCAGCATCATGTCTTTCAGAAAATAAACTACAGTGTAGACTAAGAAGAGCAAAAATACATTTGTGCGTATTCTTTATTGACTAACCTCATTGCAAAGATTGCAGACATCGATCTGCCATTCAATCCTCTCTCCCCCTCCGCAAACATATGTATTAACCTGAAAACTCACAAGAAACAGTGGTGGTCATCAGAGGAGAAGGTCATATAACTGACACGGGGGTAAGGTTAAGCACATACATATAAACACAACTGACTGAGCAGGGAATAGTGAATGGTGGCAGAGTTTTAAAAGAGAACAGACTAGTCTGTAAGATTTCACAGAAAAGTTGACTGATACACAGGTATGGGAAAAGGCCCAACTGAAAGAGGTCAGTTTGTTGGCGGCTTAGTGAACAGTGTATGGGAATGATAAGGTGGCAGGTAAACAAATAAGAGATAGGACAGGAAACAAAAGGCACGCTAATGCTAGTGTACTACCTTCCCAACCCCAAACTGATTATTTTTTAAACGTGTATCAAGTACTTATTAAGTGTTAGGCATGTTTTGTACCCAAGAAAAATGGTGAAAGTGAATATCCTTGCCCTCAAAAGCTCAGTAGCATGGGTTGGCGGCCAGGGCATGGGGGACAGACATGTATACAATTAAAGCACATTACCTGATCCAGTTTTAGTTACATTTTTCAGGTGTCAAGTCCATTTATCTTTAGAAATACTTTCTTAGTGTATCAAATTATTTTCTACCATGAATTTATTATAATGTTTTATATTGAACTAGCAGTACCTTGTTTTCCCACCTTATAAATATTTTTAATCTAAGATTCTGGAAAGAAGTTCAATAAAACAAAATTACATGTTAAATCTTTAGATTGCATAAAAAAGCTTAATTTCATTATCATGCAAACACACACACACACACACACATCCCTTCCAAAAGCTTAGAGTCAGTTGAAAAAAAAATGAGACATGAAGTTCTGTTTCCCTAGAAGACTGCCTGCTATTCTCAGTAGAACTGCCACTACTAACTGCCACATGATTAATTTACATATAACCATTCCACAGGTATTTCAGGTGTTATGCGAACACATATCTTTCTACAGTCATTTCTATGAGTGGTTTATAATATGATCACTGCTATGACAGTAGTTGGATCAGGTAAAAGGCACAGAGATATCTCTTAGGTTTGGAATTAGTTTGGAATATTCTTCGATGTGGCTTTCTCTTTCTGGAGAGCATTCAAAAGAAGCAAGAAGATACCCTTTTATCCTGGATCAGACTAAGGATTTGCTGAATATTACTGATTATGTTACCTTGGATTAATTAGCTTCTATTTCCTGGAGAATTAGTAAGAAAAAAAGTCTTCTGCTGGCATATCTTGACTACTTAACACATAACTGTTATTTGCAGAGTTTGGTTATGCTTTGACCCAACATTTATCAAGGAATTTATGTTTTAAGCCCTTATTCATGTTACTTTATCAAAAGCAATCAAATTTTATCAGTGATTCCTTGTTTGCTCTTCTGCCTTCTATTAAGACTCTGAGATCCTCAAGACAGTATTTTCCAATGACAAATAAGTCTGCCACCCTGGAGAGGAGAGCATAGCTAGGTACAAACGGGAAATGAACATAGTCAGATGAATATGAGGGTGGCCTTTAAACCCAGGACTAGTTATTTTGATTTGAGAACCATTGAGGTATCTCTTGATGCTGCTGTAGGGCAGATTGAGGAGTAAGGGACCTGAGAAAAGATTAAGGGGGCAAGAAAGCTAGCAAGGGGGGTGGGTTGTAGTACCTGTGCACAGTGGTTAGGGATGATGCAAGCCCTCGGTGACAGAGGCACCTGCTTCTGCGACCTTTATGTCTGTGCTTCTTTGTCTTGTCCCTCAGTTAAACGATGGATTCTAAAGACAGTGAATTTCTCATGTTATCAATCCATGCGATGCCTAATGCCATACCTCACTAGATAATCTTGCCAATGGAGTGACAAATGTGTTCCAATTTCTGCAAAATAAACCAAAGCAAAGGCCACTGGAAGATGCTTCAGAAGTACGCTTTGTCTGAACTGTTTCTGCAATTGGAAAATTAATTATATGTACATATAATCCATATATAATATCGGTATCATAATTGTTATATAACATTCTGTGTTAAATGTTATTATGTAATATATGATATTGTATATTATTGTAATATACTTAATATGTATGTATATGTTGATTAAATTAGAGTTCAATTTCAAGGTTTAAAACTATACATTTTGGAGGTTAAAAGGCCATGATTTTGCCCTAATCTACCTTTCTATATTTTATTTTCTCCAGTCAAATTGCAATGTTGGCTACTGAAAAGAGACAACTAGTGCTTTCCATCATTGACTCTTTATTTTCATACTTGACTTTCCACTCTGAATGTCCTTTTATCCCATACTCTGTCTACATCCTACTGTTCCTCTGAGGCCTAATATCAATGTTATTCCTTTCATTAAGCATTCCTTGAAATCTAAATAAAGAAGCAATATTTTTCTCTTCTGACCTCCTACAGCACCATATTCCTCTTATGCTTTCGGCACCTCCTAAGACATATGAAGCTAGGTGGTGGCAGGAAGAGAAGCAGATGATCACAGAAAATAGCAGACATGAGGCCAGTCCCTGTTTCATATGAACAGCAGAACCCTAGGCTGAAGATTCACAAGCTTGTAAGGCTGAGGATTCTAGAGCTGGATTCATTTTCAATCTTTGGATATGCACGTTCACGATAAATCCTCATCACTTGAGCTAGTTAGTCTGAGTAAGTCGCTGCTTCACGCAACCAAAATGGCTTAACATTGTGCCTCATATCTAAATACTTGTTTTACTTTGCCTAACAGAGCAGAAATTCTTTGAAAGGCAGTGCCCACGGCTTTTTCTTTTTCATGACTTCTATAGCATCTGCAGTGTGGCACACAGTCAGTGCTCAATAAATGCCAGCTGGAAGAATGGAGTAAACTGGGCAACTGATCATCAAATTATATTAAATCTCAGGTCATTTTTTGTGAGGCAAGAACTGAACACAGGCAGTTCATAATAATATTTTACTAAACATTGGTTTTTCAAATGAATGACTTGCCTGTCTCCCTCTTCACTGTTATAGATTCCATCCTATTAGAGCTCTGCAAACGTGTTTATGACATATCTTTGCCAAAGGCTAACTTTAGCAGTGGCACCATGTATCACAAAAGATGTGTCATATAAGCAAATTACACAATACGAAGCCATGCATTCCTCCCATTATTTTAACAAACATCTTCTTAGTTTAAAGGGTGGTGATCTGTATCAGGTTCTCTTCTGAGAGAACAAAAATGTAAACCATACTTGAACTAGTGTCACTGCTGTCTCTTATTCAGAACTGGAAACACTTTGTCAACCTTATTTTCTGATATATCTGGTGTGATTAGATACCCTCAAGGAAATTATTTTCCAGGAATGCATTTGAAAAATTAAAAGGTTCACCAAAGTCACATGAAATACAAAACAATGAAGTACAGTTTCATTTTATGGATATCACGTTTTTATACCTATATAGTGTTTTATGGTTTGCAAAGCTCTTTGAAATACCTCATTTGCTCCTTCTAACAGGAGTCTGCAAGATAGAGGAGGCATCATCCTCACTTTGTATGTCAAAAAGTGGAGAAGTCAAGAGACATTACTAAGGTCACAGAGATGGTAAGTGGTGAAGAGAAAGTAGAAAAAGAACACAAGTCTTTGAACTATTCTATTTATAACCATGTTTTTCAAACTTCTGGCTGTGACTAAATGCTGGGTCATGAAACTGATTTTGACTAGCATCTAAAAAATGAAATAAAATAGAATATATCATGGAGCATCAGCTCTATGATTTCACTTCTCAGTGAAGTTAAGAATTTATTTAGTAAAGGTAAGAACTATTTCACAAAACTTTTGTTTCAGTTTTGCCTATTATGATGTGAAATATATTTCTGTGTGATATGGTGAGAAAAATAAATGGGAAAGTCATTGATCTACATACCATGTTGCCTACTAAATTATTAAGTTTCTCAAAAGTAATTTATAATGACCAAATCTCCATGTTATTGGTTTTAATGTTAAAATAACTGGGATAGTAAAAATTTATTTTTTGACCATCCTTGAGTTAGTTATGAATTATGTAGAGTAATTTCATTGTTTGACCTCTTTTAAGAGTTCTACTTAAATATCATATTTAAAAATTTAGGGTTTCTGTATAGGCACGATACTGGTTTTATTCCTGCTTTTATGGGGGAAAATGCTAATCATGCTTTATAAATAAATCATCTTAGAAAATCTTTACCTGACTTAAATATATCAGGGGAATGTAGAAAACATTGACTACAGATAACACCTTGAAAGCTAAGCATTGGATTTTTATCTAAAAAGAGTATTTGATGTCTCTGGAATTTATTAACAACTTATTTAATTTATATATTATCAATACGTAACCCCAAACAGTGAATTAACTCAGTGGTTGCTCACTGCCAATAAGATGTAGTAGAAAATTCTTAGTGGGGCATATCAATGGTGGCAGCTTTATCTCCCATCCCTCCACTTCACATAGGCCATGCACTTCCATGTCTCTAAGGCATTGTACATGCTTTTTGCTTAGATGTCATTGCCTCCCTCCTTTCTCAGTGAAGCTGGGTCTTAAAGGATGAACACAAGTCTTCTAGGCAAACACAAATCTTCTAGGCAATGTTATCTCTTCTGTGATGGCTTTATCCATTTCCCTTCTCTGTGTTCTCACATGCTTTATTACAGTTATCAGAGATCTCACAGCAGTATAATTATTTCTTTGTGTAGTTTCCGTACCTAGGCAGTGAGGTGCTTGAGATTGAAGTCTCTATCTTACTCATCTTTGCACCCATGGTGCCCAACACAATGCCTAGGTAATAAAGGTGCCCAATTCCTTGCTAAATATGTGAGACATATTTTTTAGTACGAATGGACATTGACAAACTACAAAATAATCATAAAGCAATTCACATGAGGTCACAAGAATTTCTATATATGTATGTTATGTATCTACTCTTTTTTACACTGAAAGCTCATTTTAAAGAAATGTGTGAATATTAAAAAACTGCTTTAGGAGTAGAAAATTATCTTTATATTTATTATTCTGTGGTCCATATATTAACAAAAAAAGATGGCTGATTTGGTCTATTTAAGCCAACAATCAAATTGCTGACATCATTTTATCTGATTACATGTGTGATACAGACCAAGGCATTTTTATTTTCCTACAGGCTGAGATGATGGTTTAGAGATACAGCCTACATGTTAGAATTTTCCTTCCATATTTTTGTCATCGCTGTATTAAGAAAAAAAAACATAAGGAAGTTTTTACTGGTAGTTGGGTCATTTTAATATTTTGTGATATGGTGCCATTAAAGTTTCATTTATATTCCTATAGGCTTTTCTCCTCACTGTTTCAGCTAATAGAGTTTGAAGTCCCAATGTGCCTATATCTCTCCTTTGAGAGATTTTTAAAAAATTTTTGTTCTGAAAACCCATCACTAACTTCCTCAACAGATAAAACAGAGGAACCACAGCTGGAGAAGTATGAACATCAATTTACCCTTCATAGCACATAAAATTATACTATGATTATAGAGGAAGGCAATATTTAATTGACAGAAATTTTAATACATAAATGTATTAGGACACCATCTGTTTGAGTGCTCTACTGTTTATATCTATGCTACAAAATATTTTCAAAAAATATATGGTAGGCTAAGGAGTCCTAACTCACATTGAATCTGGGAGAGAAGTATTTTTTATTTTCTCAATTTGAATTCTTCAAAGTTCCCCTTTGTATTACAGTTGACTATTTACATGTTTAACCTTCAGTTAAATAGGAAGCTTAGGACGGTATCCAAATCTTACTTATCTCCAGATTCTGAGTGGACAACATTTGGTTGACACATAAGAAGTGTTCCGCAAATGTTTACTGGGAAAAGAAATGAATATATTATTAAAACTCTGATGTTTTTAACGTTTCCCAGAGGAGCCACTTGATGTTTTCTCCTGTGTTATAATTCCACAAAGACAAAAACCTCACAACTTCTTTCTTTGCTTTTGAAAAAACATGGTAGTAAGGGCAAAGGGTGAAGTTGGATTACTCTTAAAATACAAGACAGTCTTTCATAGCATTCTAACCCTTTGGTCTCCATGTGTGAAACATTTAAACCAAAAGTAAAAAGTTCAGGAAAATATATGAATTTGTATCTTCAACTAAAAATCAAACTGCTGGATAGTAGGAAACATCATGGTGATTAATCCATTCACGTGTCCAGTATTACATACTTAGAGCCTCAAGAGTCTAAATGTTAGCCATTGCTTTCAGGTTGTCTGTGGAGATTACAACTGGCTTCCCTGTCTTTTCATTTAAACTTTAGGGTAACTGAGGATTCATTGTTGTTTTACATTTTGAGATGTTAGCAGGTCATATTGTATATTTTTCTTTTTCTTTTCTTCAGAACCTTATCTTCAGGGTTCTTAAAATGTCTTTTAAATAACATTTTTTATAATAGTAGAAATTATGCTTATATGAAATAAAACCATGACAATAACAAATACAAGGAAGTATTCAGCAAAAATACTTTGTCATCTGATTCTAACTAACAAAATATTTTTAATGACTGCACATCTATTAAAAGAATCCTCAAGATGCTGTAATTATTATTCATTTTCTAGAATTGTTTCACCATGAAGCTTTATGCTTCTGTGGGGACTTTAATGTTTATGTTTTGTGACGGCTGCATTGACTATTAAAAAGCAATTTGGCTGACATTTTAGGTCTTTTGTTGCCAGTTTTAATTGGATTGTTCATCAAGCATCAACTCCCCCGTTAACTGCAAAAAATTTCAGGCCAACGTCAGTTTACAGTAATGACTATTTAATGATTTTATCCTGTCAGTATGCAAGCTTCGTATAGATATATGCATGATTAGTTTCATATCAAGACCTGTAATTAAATAATTGAAGCTTAAACAGAATGGATATCAAACATGAACACATATTTAATAAAGACTCAGAAGCTTATCAAAATACTGATTAGCAATTAAAGTTAGTTTTAAGTTCATCTGTTAGTACACTTATATTATCTTTAAAAATATTTGTATAAAGTTTTTGTCCAAAGTTAAAAGAAATTATCTTTAGTACAGCAGTAAATACAGGTTTTCAAAAGGTAATTTATATCTAATGTGCACCTAACTGCCTGAGTAAGAAAACCCATTTTAACTATTATTTTATTTGGAGAAAACAATTAGCCAAAACAGAAAACCCTACAGTAGCAATAAATACTCTAATCAATTAGATAAAATTCTAATCCTTAAGAAGTTGACTTGTTTGAATCACTATATTGTAGACTTGAAACTAATATAACACTGTTATATTAGAATTAAACTAATTAAAACAAAACGTTGACTTCTATATGCCCATACTATGTGGTCACCCAGTTTATGTCATGGAATGTTAGAACCAGAAAGGGCCTTTGTGACCATCTATTTTAACTTCCTACATGAGTTAAGGGATTTGCTTAAGGTCATATAACTTGTTAACACTAGACTCGAGAAAAAAATCTAGGTCCACCATGTAAACTTATAGTATTCTTGGGGAATCAGAGGGTAAAACAGTCTTTTATGTATTGGTAAATTCCTTTTCTCTGTATTCCATTAAATTTACATTTCAAAACTAAAAACAAGCCAGGAAAAATAAAATAAGATGAAAATAGAGAGGGAGGCAAACCCTAAGAGACACTGAACGCTAGGAAATGAACTGAAGGTTGCTCCCTCAGTAATTGGGTGGTGGGCTTTAAGGAGGGTACTTGATGTAATGAGCACTGGGTGTTTTATGCAACTGATGAATTCGACCTCTGAAAATAATAATACACTATATGCTAACTAAATTGAATTTAAATAAAAATTTTAAAAAACCCAAACATGTATATAGAGATACACACTGAGAAGCTTCATTTTCTCTTCTTTCCCCCTTCACCCCGTTCCTCATCCAACCCTTTGTAGTTGGTCATTTTTTAATTAGTTTCTTATTCATCTTTCCAGTATTCTTCTTGCCAATACACAGCATATGAATATATACTATTATTTGCCCCCTTTCCATATGCAAAATATAATATACCACATACACATTTTTACATCTTGCTTTTTTTCACTTAAAAATACATCTTGGGATTGCTTCACATCACACAGCACAGAAATCTTCCTCATCATTTTTTCTTTTAAGCTACATAGTGTTCCCTTGCACGGATACTATAATTTAGTCAATGTGTTTGGCAAATATTAATAACTACTTGAAAATGTTTTAGATGCTAAAAGTTATTTCTCTTTACCTATAAGAAATATTTACCTGTATAATGGAAAGGTAGAAAGTGTAGATATTAAGGTAAAGACTAAACTCCAGTGTAGTGTGCATAGTACTGAAGAACAACTAAAAAAAACATTACTTTCTCTTCGATTTAAAGCCCTAGTCCCAAAGCTCATCGTATAATTAAGATGTTTTCCAGGATTTACTGGTATGGGTAAGTAAAAATATATGTTGTAATGCAAATGGTCATAAGGCAGCACATAGAAATTTTTATTTTTATGCTATGTCCGGTAAGCATAACATTTCAAAATCCTTCCACTTTCAGTTTTAATAGATCACACTACTTGCCTCCTGCTCATGGTAATCCACATGTACCTTGCATTTTAAAATAGTTGCATTTCACATTGGAATGGAAGGCTTGCCTATGTTGCTATAGCATAGTGAAAGACAATAGGGAGACAGGCCAATTAAGGTAGAAGCATATTTCTTATTAAATGACAGCCCAGATTCCCATTTCATGAAACATGTACTCCTGCCACATGCCAAATTCCCATTAATTTCAAGAAGGAATTATGCACAGAAGAAATATGTAGGCTGAAGAGGGCAGGATAAATTAGTCCAGGGCAATCCTTAAATGTCAGTTTAAAATGCAGTGAATGTTTTCAGTTATGTGTAGTCATGTTGTTTGGATTGAATATTATCTACTCATCCCCTGTCTCTGACCACATCTTCAAAATGAATGGGGCAAAAAATTGCTTGAAACAGAGAAGAGACATGAACAGCTCGATTTGGAATTGTAAGTGAAAACGGAACCCAAAGGTGTGAGTCATGAAAATGTAATGATTCCTCAAAGGAAACAGCTTAAGAGAAGGAAACTGTGCTTTCCCTGAGAATATAAAATATTTACATTTAAGACAATGACTAGAAATATTTCTAAACTTTATTAATTCAGCCTAATTCAGAAAGCTGTTTTATTAATTGTAAAGTACAAATCATACTTAAAATATAAGCATGTGATAATTATCCTCAAGTGCACTGCATGGATATTACTACTACTCATGTCTTATAGAAGCCCTTATGGTCACCAAAATAAACAAAAATAATAAAAATGCTAATTGTATTCTTATTGCTTTTAACATGCATAAAATAGTTTATGCTCTTAAGCAGGTGAAACAAACCTTCTACAATCTTCATAGTACCCTTTCAATGGGATATCTCAGGGTAAATTTCAGCTTAGCTCTATCAATATGAAAATAAGATTTAAATTATGAGACTTTGTTATATTAACTCAAAAATTGTTCCTTAAATGGTATACAAAATGTAAACACTTTTAAAAACAAATCTCTAATTTAGAATAGCTACTTGGTAGATAGCCATTTGAAATCTCCTTTATAGAAGCCCTAAAGGAATATTACCATGTACTGTAAAAAACATTTTTATCAAAAAGTTGATGTTGGAAAGCTTGATACATGTCAATTACATAAAAAATGAGCCTACTTTTATTTTTGCGAATTACATGGACATAAGTTTACATGAACATTTGCCACTAGATGGGACCTTGGATCTATGATAATAATCTAGCAGATGACTGCCTTTCATCCAGTTTTGCAGGACTCAGAAACACACCTTCTCAAGAAAAGTAACTCTTGGGGTGCCTGGGTGGCCCAGTCAGTTAAATGTGGACTCTTCATTTCAACTCAGGTTATGATCTCAGCATTGTGGGATCGAGCCCCCATGTTTGGCTCTGAGTCTGCTTGAGATTCTCTCTTTCCCTCTCCCTCTGCCTCCCTGCCACAGCCCTCTAAAAAAACAAACAAACAAAAAACAAAACAAAAAAGAAAAGTAACTCTTTATTGAAAAAAATAGAACTTTATAACATACACAACTAGCCAGCTGGGTCACAGCAGTTTATTTCTTCTCTGTTTCTTAGTAGATGATAGAAAACAGGTAACATTTAGAGCAATTTCCTTGAAACAATGGCTTATGCTTAAAAACAAAAACAAAAACAAAACAAAACAAACAAGCAACGTGACTTTCTAGTACTCCTTAGAAAAGGCATCTGCTTTTCTTCCAGTGACACAATGGTAAGCTTGGTCAAAACGTTTTCCAGCATCGATGCCTAGCATATCTGTGACCTCTTGTAGCTTCCCTGGAAGCACTATAGTTTTCTCTGAAGTCACCGATATCAAGATTTTTTTTCTAATACCATGATTTCTTAAACTATAAAGAAAAGGTATATTGATGGCAAGCAAAGTTCGATGCTTGGAAATCAAACTACAGAGAAACAGTATAGAGTAGGAACTAAGAGTTCAGCTTCTGGAAATAATAGGAGACTAGAAAACCTAAAACCTTTTATACCACAAAGCACCTAAAAATACTAGGTGAATATATCATTTATCTTTTCAAATGAAGAATGGCACTCAGAAGTTTAAAAAAACTCAGAAGCCAAAACCAAGGTGGGAATTATGAATAAGAGTGGCATGCCCAGGATTTGACACAGCAGCTCCTTTGCAAGTGGGTGATTTAAGAACATGGGCTTTTAAGGCTAAGGTGAAAGAAGCAAGACACAGGATTTGAGTTATCCCAAGGCAGGAAGTTGCAACTGAGACCTGCCTATGTTGCCTATATATGGACCTTCAGAATGTGACACTTCAAAAAAGGGTGTACTAGGAAAAACTCTGCCCATTGGCATAAGAGAACGAAAAAAGATTCTTGTCGTTCTGGACTGGGCTCTGGGTAAAAACAATAAAAAAATCATTCATAAGAATTCGTAAGTATGGATGTAGATAATGCAATGAATTATGGTTTAGTTTATACTTTCTGTGTGGTTTAGCAACTACCAATATGAGACATTAGTATGGAAGTATCTGAACACCACACGGAGTATCTGGACACCTTGGTGGAGAAAATTGCAAACAAGATCACAATCTAAAGTTAAAAATTATATGAGGAAACAGTCCACTTTAAACAAAAGCCAATATACTCAGCAAACTATAAGATTAGATTCCTGAGAATATCACGTAATAATGCCTTTGTTTAGAGACCATAAAAAAGCACATTTAAAATGGCTAAAGTTAGAATGTAAAAAAAAACAATAAAAAACTATTTGAAAAAAAAAAAAAAAAGAATCATGTAGACTTCAAAAAGAATAAGAATTCTAAAACTGAAAAATATAAAATCAAAAAAAGAAAAAGGAAAAATATAAAATCAAAGTGCAAAACTCAATGTAAAATAAAACACCAAGAGCAATGTAAATTGCAAGTAAGGCACAAATAAAGCAAGAACTAGTGAACTTGAATGCATATCTGAAGAAATTACACAGAATATAGTATAGACAGATAAAGACATGAAAAATCTAAAAGATGGAGTAAGGGTCATGAAAGATAGAATGACATAGCACAATACATATCTAATAAAAATTCTAGAAGCAGAAAATAAAGAAAATAGGAAGAAACGATGATAACTGGGAATTTTCCAAGATTGATTAAAGAATCAAAAATGAGATTGTGAGAAAATTCTCAGATTCAGGGAGCAAAACCCCCAAGCAGGATAAATAAAAGTAAATCCACACATTAAGAACATCTGAGGCAGCCATGAACATATACCACCCGGATCTGTTATGAGTGCATCGTTGACTAACAGCCCCAATCCCTGCCTTTCTGAATCTAGTACTAGGTCCACCCTAAAGTCCAGGTTGCGGTCCACGTCCCCCCAAATGGCTGAACATAATTTGGGTATTAAAATAGTCAATTTCTGCAAGATGGGGAAGTGTTTTAATGGTAATTTTGGCTCTAGGACTCTCAGCCTGGCCAAAACTTTCTTAGATTTGCATAGTAGTCTGAGACTCCTTCTCTTCATTTCTCTCTCCTCCATAAATGTCAGAACCTGAATATTCTCCCTGTCTTCTCCTGTTCCCTCTCTTTTATCCTTCAAAGAGTCTTCCACAAAACTTGCCCATCTAATCCCATCTTGGCACCTGTTTCCTGAATGATGTGAATAAGCACAACACCAAAAATAAAGACTTAAAACAGCTAAATAGAAAGAGATTACCTATAATGGAACTATAATTAATTAGACTGACAGCAGATTTCTCAATTACACCACAGGAGCTATAAGATAATGTGCGGCAAGCACTGTTGATTGCCTATCCAATAGCCATTAACCTCTTTCACATTGCTAACAGAACCCTTAGTTGTTCAGGTATGAAAGATGTGCCCCACTCTGAGTGCCAGTACTAGTTCAAGCAACTAGAATATTACATTCACCTTTGCCAGTGACTAGATTAGAGGGTGGGCTTGTCACCCAGTTCTGGATGAGAGCAAGTCTGAGAGGTTTCTGACAAAGATTGTTCTATCTGATATATACAGAGATGTGTAAGGAAAAATCTGTTCTTTTTTCAAGCCTTTGGCCATTGTCATCATTAGGACGTGATTTTGTAGCTGTCAGCCACTTAGCAACTGTAACATAAAAGCCAAAATAGTCACAGAGAAACTGATCCAGAGCTCTGATATATTAAGCTGCTTAACTGACCAACCCTGGTTCTGCCTAGGTCTGGATTGCATGTTATGAGAGAAAAGTACATATCGTTGGTTTGAACTATTTTGAATATTCTTGGTATATTCCTTATATCAGGAAGGATTCTAACTGTTAGTTCATGAGGTACTATTTTCAAAATGTTTAGAGAAAAATGCCAATATTGGATTCCACATCTAGCAAATTTGTTAGTCAACACTGAGGGTAAAATGAAGACAATTTTCTACAAGGATGGAGAATTTACCACCAAGAGACCCTTGAAAGAACAATGAGAGGATGCACTTAAGGAAGCATAAAAACAATCTAAAAGGAAGGACTGAACTATAAAAAGGAATGGTGAGTAAAGTAATTGATAAACACATGAGTAAATCTAAATGAGCGGTGAATGTGGAAAATATTATAATTTTGTGTGTTAAGAAAAAATGGAACCAAAATAATCAATAATAATTACATGTACGTGAAGAGAGGATGATCCATATGAAAGCATTCTAAGTTCCATTTATTGTTTAGGAAAAGGGTAAAGAATCATTAATTTTAGACTTCAAGCCAAATAAAGATGATAAAAATTTAAGGTATCTCCTGCAATAACAGAACTAAAATGAATAATTGTTAGTAGAGGGGGGAAAGGAATAAAATAAAATCAATTCAGTAGAGGGCAGTAAAAGATAAAAATTTAAAAGCGGTGATTATGAGAGAATGAGAGAAGGCTGTCATCAGACTGAGTTTAAAGCTTTAATTCCAGCTCTGCTACTCACTAGCTGGGGAGCCTTGAGTAAGTTACTAACTACTCTGAGCCTTAGTTTTTTCCAACTTAAATGAATATAATAATAGATTCCATGTCATAGGAATTTTGATTAATGCATTAATCCACAGCAAGTATCGAGAATAGTGCCTGGCACATGGCTAGTCCTCAATAAGTTATATCCATTACAGTTATTATTCACTGTTGTGAAAGTACTGGTTTAACCAATGAACATAATGTAAAAAATACTATTTCTTTCAAGAAGTAATAAACTTTTCTATGACTACTGGCTGAACAGCATACCAAAAATACTTCTCTGTTTATGTGTACATTTACTGAGTTAAAGTTTTCTAAAATTTGTTGAGTAAATATTAAACTCAACATTTTTCATTTGTCACAAATATTTCATAACAGGAAAATAAAAGACAAAATAAGTGGGAGATGAAAACAGAGCATAAGAAACATATCAGGACATGTTGGAAATTAGATTGGATGGACATACAAATATGCCTTTTCTTTCAGTAAGCTTTCTGATTCACTTTCAGTGATTTGTTGCTAATTTGAAAACACAAAGTTCCTCTGCACAGAGGAGAAGGCCAGAGAGAGGGATCCAATCAAACAGAACTTTAAAGTTCATCCACTCCAACTTTATCATCACCTTCACCTTTATTTTTTTTTGTATCTTGGGTTTCCTTCCCTTTGAAATTTTGTTTGAAGAAAGGGTTCTGCAAATAAAGTCTGAGAACCATCCCTCCCATTAGTGTTTTCCCTAGTCTTATTGATGCTGAACCATATTCCAGAACTTTCTGCATCTTCCTTAAATTATGACTATCACAACAGCTCCTTCTATGGGATGGCTTGATATCAGTATTGGTCCTTGATGCCTTTTAGTGATCTTATGTCTGGGTTCACTACAGCCACACAACAGGGAGCTTAAAGTATTCTGTTTAATTTCCAATACCTTTCCTGATAACAATTAACATTTAAAGTAAAATGGTGTGGAATATTCTTTCTTATATTTATGAATTGCTCATAAAGTCATATAATTAAATATTGAAATTCCACATAATTTAATATTGAAATACTTTAGTATTACATTATAACCCTATATAATTTAATATTGAAATATTTTAATATTAAATTATAATTTAATATTTAACTGAAACAATTTAATATTGTATTGAGTCTGTAAACTTTTTCTGTGAAGGACCAGATACTAAATATTTTAACTTTTGCTGGTCATATGGTCTCTGTCTAATTATCAACTCTACTGTCCAACACCAAAGCAACCATAGACAATATGTAAATGAATATGTGGCTATGCTCCAATAAAACTTCATTTATGAAAACAGGCGGTGGGCCAGATTTGGCCCAGGGGCCATAGTTTGCTGACCCCTGTTGTCTTGGCTTGGTTTTCATTACCCAGTGGATTAATTTCACAAAACAGAGTTTTACTACCAGGATTATTTAATCATTCTGTTAAACTGCAAAATGTTTTTGTTCTAGTAAGTGTAACTTTCGTTAAAAATTTCCTTTATAGGACTGAAATAAATGTTGCCTTGGTTTTTCAATATTCTGAAGGTACTTAAGCTTAAGAGTCAAGACAATGCATTTATATAGCCAATATATTTAAAATCATAAAAAAGCAAAAGAAGGAATTTCGTCTGCCAATGTGAGTAAATTATATTCAACTCAATCACCTCCAGAAGATTATTACAAATTTTACACTTAAATTCATAGATAGCACCTAATGTGCTTATAATTTTGTTGACAGCTGAATTTCTGCTATTTTATCTACCTACAGAGAAGCCCTTGAAATTCGAGAATCTATGTGGTTTCACCGCATTACTTTAACTCATTTCCTAAGGAGTCTGCGAAAAAAATTTAAGTGAAAATTGTATTTTTAATTAGCTGCCATTTTTAATTACCAAAACAATTCATCTTCATTTAAAAATATGGATATCGTCAGGGTCACTGTATAATGATATGCAGATTGCACACTACATAAGAGTGCTCCATTCCAGGGTGTGCCATTCATATTGGGGATGCTGTGGATCACTGAGGATACTGAAAACCTACAGACTTATTAAAACAGTTTTCTGGAAGGTGGCTATAAACAGCATCTTAATCTAACAACCAATATTTTACAGTAATTTTCAAATGGATCATAACAAATTATCTTGAGGAAGGGTTGTTGTTCTTATTCATGTTTTAAAGGTTATTTGGTCTAGTTGTGGCCTTGCATTCTCTGAGGGAATTAGTCCCTTTCTCTAATAATTTTAAGTCCCCTAATAATTACTGTAGCTAACCTCATCTGCAAAACTTCAGCCAAGATGGGAAACCATGAAAAGTTTGTACTTCTCTAGTCAAAGGACATCCATTTCTATTTGTCTCTTTTTAAAATGGTAGGTCAGAAATGCCAAAAATGCCAAATAATCAATTAAAAAATGGGCAGAAAACACGAATACACATTTCTCCAAAAAAGTCACACAGATGGCCTACAGACCATGAAAACATTGCTCAATATCATTCATCAGGGATATGCAAATCAAAACCACAATGAGATATCACCTCACTCCTGTCAGAATGGTGAAAATAAAAAACATAAGAAACAACAAATGTTGGAAAGGATGTGGAGAAAAGAAAAACATCTGGCACACTATTGGTAGGGATGCAAATTGACGTAGCCATTGTTGGAAAACAATATGGAGGTTCTTCAAAAAATTAAAAGTAGTATTACCATATGATCCAGTAATTCCATTACTGTGTATTTACCCAAAGAATATGAAAACACTAATTTGAAAATATATAAGCACCCCTGTGTTTATTGCAGCATTATTTACAATAGGTAAATTATGAATGCAACCCAAGTGTTTTTTGATACATGAATGGATAAAGAAGATGTGGTATATATATATACAATGAAATATTACTCAGTCATAAAAAAAGAATGAGGGCTGCCTGGGTGGCTCAGTTGGTTAAGCAAAAACTTTTATTTTGCTTCAGGTCATGACATCAGGGTCATGAAATCAAACCCTATACTGGGCTCCACTCAGTGGCAAGTCTGCCTGAGATTCTGTCTCCCTCTGCTCCTCCCTCCCCTCTATTTCTCAAATAAATAAGTCTTTTAAAAAAAGGAATGAAATCTTGCCATTTGCAACAATGTGAATAGGTCTAGAGGGTATTATGCTAAGTGAAATAAGTCAGAGGAAGACAAATACCATATAATTTCACTCATATGTGGAATTTAAGAGACAAAACAAATGAACAAAGAAAAAGAGAGACAAACCAAAATACAGACTTTTAATTATAGAGAAAAAACTGCTATTTTTAAGGAGGGATGGTAGGTGGGGGAGTGGGTGAAACAGGTGAAGGAGAATCAGAGTACACTTACCATGATGAGCACTGAATAATGTATAGAATTGTTGAATCACTATATTATACACCTGAAACTAATACAACATGGTATGTTAACTATACTGGAATTTTAAAAAAATGTAGGCATAGTGCACACTTTTCTTATACATCTCTACTGTAGTGATTTTATCATAGTGACCACAGAGTAAATATTTAGATCATATAGGGATCTCCAAGAAACTCAGAGTGTTTTCCTAGCTATCTTGTTATTGTTTTCAATGTCATATTCTAAGTTTCCCCAGTATTTTTAAGTGGGTGCCACTGAGGGAATGGTTTTCACTGTGTTTTAGGAACATGTCTTAGGGACTAGGATGGAGGTTGGAGCTTTGGGGCCCTCATTTTCACTTTTATTTGTTGTATACATTGGAATTGCACATAATATTGGTACAAAGGGAAGAAGTTTTCAAATTGTAATATGCAGAGAACAGTTCCAAACACAATTCCCTGCTCCCCTCCCCCGGGCAGTATGACTTTACTTGAAAGATATGGCCAACACCACTGGTGGCAGAAGTTTCCAATCTTTAAAGACCTCATACTTGGTAATTGCCACAACAAAATCTTAATTCTCACAAAATCCTACAAGAAAGTAGTTGTTAACTATTTGCATTTTTTAGACTGCTCCAGATGGAATGTTTGTCCCTCCAAAATTGTCAGTTAAAACCGAATCTTCATTGTGATAGCATTAGGGAGGTGATTAGGCCTTAAGAATACAGCCCTCGGGGCACCTGGATGGTTCAGTTGGTTAAATGGCTGCCTATGGCTTAGGTCATGATCCCAGAGTCTTGGGATTGGGCCCCACATGGGGCTCCCTGTTCAGTGGAGAGCCTGCTTCTCCCTCTCCCTCTGCTTGCCACTTCAACTACTTGTGCTCTCTCTCTTTCTCTGTCCAATAAATCAATAAAATCTTAAAAACATACAGCCCTCATAATGGAATTAGTGCCCTTAAGAAAAAAAAGACTCCAGAGTTATCTCACCCTGATCACCATGAGGAAATACACCAGAAAGACAGCCTATATGAACCAAGGAAACGGGTCCTCACCAGACAATGGTTCTGCTGGCACCTTGATCTTGGCTTCCCAGTCTCCAAAACCGAGAAAGTGTTTGTTCTTTTGTTGTTTGTAAGCCACCCAGTTTACAGTACTCTGTTACAGTAGCCCAGATGAATTAAGACAGAGATGAAGAAATAAAGTCTCAGGAGGGCCACCCTGTTAGTAAGTGGCAAACTTGAGTCTGTTTGGTCTCAAATATTCGCCCTGCCCATTTACTGTAATATAAGTATTTATTAGCAGGAAAACACCAAAGAGGTTTAGATATCCTTAGTTTTTTTTAAGCTTTTATTTATTTATTTGACAGAGAGGGACACAGCCAGAGAGGGAACACAAGCAGTGCGAGGAGTGGCAGAGGGAGAAGCAGGCTTCCTGCTCAGCAGGAAGCCTGATGCAGGCAGGGCTCCATCCTAGGACCCCAGGATCATGACTCAAGCTGAAGGCAGATGCTTAATGACTGAGCCACCCAGGCGCCCCTAGATATCCCTAGAATCAGAAGAGACCCCGAATTGCGAAGGAAATGTTGAAAAAGAAAAACAAAACTGGGGGCATCACGTTGCCCAATTTCAAGGTTTACTACAAAGCTTTGACCACCAAGACAGCATGGTACTGGCATAAAAACAGACACACAGACCAGTGGAACAGAGTAGAGAGCCCAGATATAGACCCTCAACTCTATGGTCAAATAATCTTCGACAAAGCAGGAAAAAATATACAGTGGAAAAAAGACAGTCTCTTCAATAAATGGAGCTGGGAAAATTGGACAGCTATGTGTAGAGAATGAAACTCGACCATTCTCTTATACCATACACAGAGAAACTCAAAATGGATAAAAGACCTCAGCATGAGGCAGGAATCCATCAGAAGCACATAGGCAGTAACCTCTTGGACATCGGCCATAACAACTTCTTTCAAGATATGTCTCCAAAGGCAAAGTAAACAAAAGCAAAAATGAATTTTGGGGACTTCATTAATATCAAAAGCTTCTGCACAGCAAAGGAGACAGTCAACAAAACAAAGAGGCAACCTGCAGAATGGGAGAAGGTATTTGCAAATGACAATACAAAGGGCTGATATCCAGGATCTATAAAGAACTCCTCAAACTCAACATACACAAAACAGATAGTCATGTCAAAAAATGAGTAGAAGACATGAACAGACACTTCTCCAATGAAGACATACAAATGGCTAACAGACACATGATAAAAATGTTCATCACTAGCCATCAGGGAGATTCAAATCAAAACCACATTGAGATACCACCCTACACCAGTTAGAATGGCCAAAATTAAGACAGTAAACAACAAGTTTTGGAGAGGATGTGGAGAAAGGGAAACCCTCTTACACTGCTGGTGGGGATGCAAGTTGGTGTAGCCACTTTGGAAAATAGCGTGGAGATTCCTTAAGAAATTAAAAATAGAGCTTCCCTATGACCCTGCAATTGCACTACTGGGTATTTACCCCAAAGATACAGATGTAGTGAAAAGAAGGGCCATCTGAATCCCAATGTTCATAGCAGCAATGACCACAGTCGCCAAACTGTGGAAAGAACCAAGATGCCCTTCAACTGATGAATGGATAAGGAAGATGTGGTCCATATACACTATGGAGTATTATCCCTCCATCAGAAAGGATGAATACCAACTTTTGTATCAACATGGACGGGGCTGGAAGAGATTATTCTGAGTGAAATAAGTCAAGCAGAGAGAGTCAATTATCATATGGTTTCACTTACTTGTGGAGCATAAGGAAGAACACGGAGGACATTAGGAGAAGGAAAGGAAAAGTGAATTGGGGGAAAGTGAAGGAGGGCACGAACCATGAGAGACTGTGGACTCTGAAAAACAATCTGAGGGTTTTGGAGGGGCAGGGTGTGGGAGGTTGGGTGAGTCTGGTGGTGGGTATTATGGAGGGCACGTAGTGCATGGAGCACTGGGTGTGGTGCATAAACAATGAATTCTGAAACACTGAGAAGAAATTTAAAAAATAAATTAAAAATTTAAAAAAGATTATCAGTGTGGATTAGGGATTGAGTTCATGGAAAATTAAACTGCAGGACCTAAATTATAATAGATACTTATTTATGCATAAATATATAAATATGATAGATACAAAAATTCCAATGAAATAAAATTACATTTTCAAACTCTGCCAAGTGTTAACTTATTATCTTATTCTGAAATATTTCAGGTTAAAATTATTACCCTTCAAGGACCAAAGTGTACTTACACATTTCAAACAGTAAATTTCACTAAGAAAATATGGCTGTTAGCTTTTAAGAAATACAGTTCTGCTTCAGTAAGAGATACTCAAACCATTAGTGATTCACATCACACAAAACTTTATTCATTGCCTCAATGTGATTTTGAATTCAAGATGGTATTTGGTGATACTATTCTTTCAGTTAGGCATCTCACTTGAAGAGAAACCGGGACTCAGATGGCTTCTATCAGTGAAGGTTTGCAATTGCAATTTAAAGCAACCACATACACCTACAAATGACTTTGTAGCCTTAGGGGAATGCAGAGTGAGTTCACCAGCAGGGACAAGCAGAGCTTTCAACTACTGATGGAAAAATCATTATTTTACCACCTCTGTTAATTACTTAAATGTCTGAAGTTGTACAGAAGTAAAATAGACACACTAGCAAGGACTATGAGAGTAGTCCTAGGGATAGAATTCAACGTTTCTGAGCATCTTTTAAGGGTTAAGTACTATGGTAGGAAAGAGTACAGATATTAACATAACCTAGTTCCTACCATCAGGGAACACTATACTTCACATCTTGACCACTCACTTGTCATTTTTCTCTTTGCCCTTGCATTGAAAAGATCTTCCTTCCTCCATCTTTCATCTTTGATTTGTATCATTTTCAGCAGTCTTATTTCAAGACAAGTTCAAGGGCTTCCTCCTTTATAAACATCTTCCTGAACACTGTTTCCTTGTGCCCTAACTAGACCATTCTATCATAGCATTTGTTACAATTTATCTAGCTTGTTTACCTGTATGTTAACCCTATTGATCCTATTACTTATTTCTAGTTAAGTCCCTCAAAAACAAGTGTTGTGCTTTATTTGTCTAAGTAAACAGCTAGTATTTCATTCAACACATCGACCTTTTATAAGCCAGGGAATACAATTATCAAGCATACCATAACTTGTTAAGTGAAGTTAAGCAACACATAACTTGTTAAGTGAAGAAATAAAATCTGAACCCTAAACTTAATCTAAATGATCCCATGTACTCCTGATCACAACTCTCCTCCTGAATATCTCTAGCATTCTGGGTTCAGGTTGAGGTGACTTAATTTGCATTGTGGATATATATACAGTTCTAAAGTTGTTCTTTGAGTGTATTAAAGATTAAAAACTCCTTGAGCAAAAAGGCTTTATCAAATATTTCTTCTCTATTTTCCTATAGTTCTTAGTAAAGGGTTCTGATCAATTAGTGCTCAATAATTAATGAGTTTAAGAAAGTAACTTTTTACTTTTGGATGAGCATTATTAGCATGAAATAGAGAAATTTACTGTTCATTTAGTTGATTGTGTCATCAACCTCCCCATTCCCCAAATCTGTCACCAAATCCTACCTCTATAATGTATCCCTTTTATCCCTGCTGCAAATGTCTTAGGGGCCTCATTATGTCTCACTTGAACTCTTACAACAGCCTGTTATCTGTTCTTCCTGCCTTCAGTAGCCCCACCTGAATCCATCAACCCTGCCACCAGAATATACTTCCTAAAAACTAAATCTGACTGTGCATGACATAGACTACCTAGCTGTTCACTAAATCCTTTCCCTCTTCTAAGGAACACAGACCATATTTTCCAGACTTTCTTGCTAGGTCTAGACATATGACTGAGCCTAGAAAATAGAAGTGTTGAGTACCACACTCTCAGATCTGGTCCATAAAAACTTCCATTTTTGGTCTTCTCCCTTTCTCTAGCTTAATGTACACAAACTATGGCAACTTTTCAAGCCATGGGGAAAAGACAATGGAATCATAGGATGGAAAGAGCCTGGGACATTGGATGAACTGGGTGAAAACTTGGAGAACTGCCTAGTAATCAAGAATTTTCAGGTTGCATTTAGGTGAACGATAAACAGCTATTTTTGAGCCACTGTACATTTTTAGGCTAGTTGGTAATAGAAGATGGTATCGTCTTTACTACTCTACCATGCTATTCCTCTGGCCAAAATCCTTCACCCATTAGCTATCATACTCCATGTAGATCCTTAGAATGATGGGTATAAGGTCTTTCACAATCTAAATGTGAATGACTCTACTGTTCTCATTCTAAATTTTTAATCCTTACCTCCCATTATCCCACAGTCAAATTCCATACCCTCTGCTTCAACCACAATATATTTCTTAGCATTCTCAGAAGAAAAAAATAACTTTGATGCCTGAACCTATGCTGTTCCTTCATCTTAGAATCCGTTCTCTTTGTTCTGTCCCATACCTAAAATTCTTTTTATCATTCATAGTCCAACTCACATTTTATCACCTCTGAGACATCTTCTCTGATCCTCTTTGTCAGAATTAATTGCTCTCCCATTGCTACTCTTATAACACAGTTTAAAAATCTGTATCATAGCATTAACTATATTTCTAAATTGGTACATAGTTTATCTATGTTCAAATGCCTATTTTCAAAATTGGATTGTATTACCTCGACAACAGGGATTATATCTCACTCATTCTTATAATCCCCAGCAATGAGCACAGACTCTTACATGCAGTAGTCACTCAAGAAATATAGGTTGAATTGGTATTACTTGGATTCAAATAGCAATTTAAGTTTTTCAAAGTATTTTTCATGTATGCTTTTTTCATTTTTACCGTCATAATGATTTTGTGGACTAAAATAAGAGTTAATTAATTCTAAAGTACAGTTAACTATAGAATATAGTCTAAAGTACAGTTAAATACAGAGTGCGGTCTAGATCTCAATACTCTGACACTGGGCATGAGCATGGTTTAACTATCTCAAGGAGGAGGGAGAGAAATTAGGTAAAGCTACCTTAACCATAAAAACTCATTCCTCAAAATGACCATGCAACTTTCTTTATGAAAGTACACAGCCTGTAAGCATGTGCATGTTTGTATGTGTAGGTTGCAATAGTAGTAGCTGTTGTTGTAGAAGCCAATTTATTTTAATTTTTTTAAAAGATTATTTATTTATTTATTTGGCAGAGAGAGATCACAAGCAGACAGAGAGGCAGGCAGAGAGAGAGAGGGGGAAGCAGGCTCCCTGCTGAGCAAGGAGCCCCAAACAGGGCTCGATCCCAGGACTCTGGGATCATGACCTGAGCCAAAGGCAGAGGCTTTAACCCACTGAGCCACCCAGGCGCCCCGAAGCCAATTTATTTTAGATAATTCAAGATTTCAAATAACTTGGGATGATACCCAGGATACACTGTGAGTGTGAAAAAAGCAGATCAAAGAAAAATAATATACATTATAATTTCATTTCTGTAAAAAAAAATCAGGAAGAATACACATCCCTCAGGGAGTAGAATGATGGGAGAGGTAGAAAGTTTTTAAAGATGTATTTATTTATTTGAGAGAGAGTGATTGAGCACATGAGTGTTGGGGGGAGCCAGAGAGAGAGAATCCTCAAGAAGACTCCTGGTTCGTCATGAAGCCTGAGCTCATTCTCATCATCCATCAGATCATGACCTGAGCCAGAACTAAGAGTCGGAGCCTTAACCAACTGAGCCACCCAGGCACCCCAGGAGAAGTAGAACTTTTAAATGTACTTTACATAATTTTGCAGTACTTGATTTCATGAACTAGCTATTATACATAAAGTACTTAGGGGTGGGAGTTAAGGTGGTAGGAAAAGTAAAAATGAAAGAAGATGGGATCGGGAGGGAGAAAAACCAAAAGAGACTCTTAATGTCATAAAACAAACTGAGGGGGGTGGGGGGAAGAGGGGTTGGGTGAGGGTGGTGGGGTTACATCATATGTTTAAATAAAGCTTAAATAAAGTAAAAAAAAAAGTACTTAGGACAGGGCCTAGCACATATTAAGCATTATATAAATGTTACTTTTATTAATATTGTTTTTTTACAATAAGCTTGTGTTACTTTTCATTTAAAAACAAAAAAAAATTACTTATCATATAAAGAGCAGGGAGAGCTGTCTCATAAGTGAAGAGTATAGTTGAATAAACTTCTGCCATACCCTTCCCTCTTGCAGAGAGCAACCACTGGACAAAATCCAAAACAAATATCAATGACCTACCTATAGGCACTAGAGTGTAAGCAAAAGCAAGTAGATTCTGGAGGAGAAGTAGATTCTGGAGAAGTCATGAGTGAGTGACTATCAGCAGGGATTTTTTTACCTGAAAGTAGAAAGCTATCCAAGTTACACAAGGTAACAAAAACCATGACAGAAAATTGGCTTAAAACCAGAGGACAGAGTTCAGGCAATTACAGCCACTGGAGAGTCATCAGGAAATCCCCAAAAGGAGATGGAAAGGTTGCAGCCCACACTGTGCATAAACTCTGCCCAAATCTCCAGCTGAGTCTAGAAGAATTTATGTGTGAGGCAGACTCCATCTAAGAATAATAGAACTGAATTGAGATTAGAGTTGCAATCCAAGAGGCAGAGTTTGTTGTCTGAGTCAAAACAATTGAGTTGCTTGCTAAAATATAAAGAAAAAAAATCAATATTCCTTAGAGGAATATAATAGAATCCAGAGTCTCTACAATGTAACAATCATAATGTCCAAAATACAAAGAAAAATTATTCAATATATGATAGAATACAAAAATGTGACCCATTCTCAAGAGAAGAGGCATTACCAAGACTCACGCCAAGATAACGCAGATGTTAGAATTAGCAGACAAGGGACTTCAAAGTATCTATTGTAACTATGTTCATAGATATGAAGAATGATATGGTCATAATAAATAGAAAGAAAACCTTACCAGAGAAAAAGGAAATATAAAACGGCAAATGGAAATCAAAGTGAAAATTATAATATTTGAAATAAAAGGTGAGGAAATTCAAGTCAAAGAGATACCTAATTCTTATTAGCCTCTTCATATATAACAATAAATCTGGGGGTATTTGCTTAGCTCACTTTCTCCTTTTTCTAAAAACTGTCAAACACTCAGAGAAATAAGTCCCCCATGGCTTTTATGTAATTCTTCTCCTAATATTTTGACAGTTAAATATTCTGGCAGTGGGCCTCCAATCCAAGATTTACTAATTGGATTATCTCTAGAGCCTTAGTCAGTCTCAGTCAGATTTTTAAATTGAGATGTCATGTCAATTAAAAATCAGGGGTGTGGCCTTTTCCAGCCATGTACAGAAGTAAACAAACAGAGATCATCTGCAGAGAGAAGAAAACAAAACAACTGGGCAGAGAAATACATGGAGAGATTGAGACCATGGGAGTTAACTGACTTCTTTCTAATTCCTGGTCCCAGTGCTTCATTAGGCCTTATAATGATTTCTGTCCTTGGGTTTTCTGATATAATCTTATATTCTTATAATAAGTTCAGTTTCTCACTGTTTTGTTTATGGCTCTGTTACCTACAGTTAAGAGTCTTAATTACATATATTTCTATTTTTTGGCTATTCATCTATCGATGAGGTCCTGGATGTGGCAATGGTTCAAGGCTAAGAATTGGAAGCAATATACACATGAAAATAAGGTACCTTCCCAAATTTAAAAGTAAACACCATAACTTGAGAAGGGAATTAGGACAAAAATGTAATGAATGAGATCAGTTATTTGTAGAAGAAACCCATCCTAAATAATAATCCATGACTGAGTGGTCAAGTATTTCAGGAATAGCCAGATGAGATTAAATTGACATGCCAAGAGTTAAAGTAATTTATCTGAAGAAAGAATGTGCTATCAGAAACATGAGAGATAGAAAAGGGGAAGTATAGAATTTATCATTGTCCCCCCTTACCCATGTTGCTGAATTAAGGGGGTCCCCTGTTTCAGGAACCTAAGTATCTGGTATTAGATTATCACATATCCTACACTGGGATATTAAGAATTTGATCTTCTTTTAAAAAGATTATTCATTTATTTGAGAGAGGTAGGAGGGGCAGGGGGAAAGGGAGAGAGAATCTCAAGCAGACTCCCTACTAAGCACAAAACCTGACTCAGGGCTGTATCCCAGGATCCCGAGATCATGACCTGAGCTAAAACCAAGAGTTGGACACGCAATCAACTGACCCACCAGGTGCCACAAGAGTTTAATCTTCTAAACAAACTTTTTTCTTTCTCATACCCATTATTGTCTAGAAACCTGGTTATCATTTGACTTTTCATGTAGCTTCCCAACAGGAAATTAATGCTTGGACCATTGACAAAAATATTTTAAACAGCTTGAAAGCTATGTTTCATATTTTAAATTAATTAGTTGACCTTCCAGTTTTATATGAGTTTGGCAAGGCAGACACCTGATGATCAAGTAACTCTTGATGCTATAAAAAAAAATGGACTTGGGGTGCTGGGGTAGCTCACTTGGTTGAGTGACAGACTCTTGGTTTTGGCTCAGGTTGTGATCTCAAGGTCATGAGATCAACCCTGAGGGGCTCCATGGTCAGTGTGGAATTGGCTTGAGATTCTCTCCCTTTCCCTCCTCCTCTGCCTACCCCCTGCTCAAGTGGATTCTCTCTCTCTTTAGAATAAATAAGTAAATAATATCTTTAAAAAATTGGGGTGCCTGGGTGGCTCAGTGGGTTAAAGCCGCTGCCTTCGGCTTGAGTTATGATCCCAGGGTTGTGGGATTGAGCCCCGCATCGGGCTCTCTGCTCTGCAGACAGCCTGCTTCCCCCTCTCTCTCTCTGCCTCTCTGCCTACTTGTGATCTCTGTCTATCAAATAAATAAATAAAAATCTAAAAAAATAGAATGGATTTGAAGTACCAAATAGTGGAACACGATAGTTATATCCCCAAGAGGCTTTGATTTGCAATACAGTCTTTCTAGATAATAATTCTATCTTTTCATTCTCTTTAATTAATATCCACATAGGGGAAATTTCAGATGATTCCCAAATACCGTGCTTTGTTAAATAGTGTTAAAAAAGAAGCAACAAACTAAAAATTGAGTCATTTGTGCTAAGCCCCATGTCACCAAACCAAGACTTAATATCTAACCTTATAGTTTCAAACTTCCCCAGCAATGCAATCTTAACCTGTCAGTCTGGAACTTCCTGGTCAGCAGGAGTGAGGCAATCTGCTCTTTCCTTGTCCCTGCTCCCTTCTGCCTATCAAATTCCCATTATTTAATAGCTCTTCAGATCTCCTTTCTATTTGCTAGATGGGATGCTGCCCAATTCATGGATCACTGAATAATCCCAACCAAATCTTCAAAAAATTTTTAAACAGACTTGGTGGCAGAAACCAAAGTGAACTTTGGAGGGAGATCCAAAGTAAATCTCTGATGGCATTTGGGTACAATGACAAACAGAGGCATGGCACCCCACAGACTCTGAATTCTCTCTCTTTTTCACCATTTCCAAGGGCTATAAGTATATTCCTCTCAATTCTGAGCTCTTTCTTTGTGTGTAGCTCTTGATCTAATTGGCATTCCACAGTTCCCATACTGCCTGCAAACCCCAGCCTTTGATTCTGTCACAAGATCAATATGGGAACTGTTAGTGGCACTTAACAGTTTCCCATTTATGTGGAGCCTACAGTCCATACTCCTCATCTGTTGAGCTCTGCTGTTTTAATAATTTTCCTAATTCCCGGCTTCCATGATGGGAACTGTTGATGGTTACCAGCTGGAATTGGACTAAATCTGACTTAAGAATTGAATTGAACCCAGAAATGGAATGGGTCAGATATAAGCTGGAATGGGTCTAGTACAAGGCCTTGGGTAAACAAAAATTTAAGCAAAGGCAATTACTAGTGGAAATCTTGGAAGCAAAAAAAAAAGCTGCAAAATTAGCAGGCATGGGTTGAGCATGTAAAAGCTGTTATAATGCTGCCCATATAACTCAGACTCCAATGTTAAGATAAGTTGGTCATGGAATGGGTT
Source organism: Taxidea taxus jeffersonii (assembly GCA_003697995.1). Classification (NCBI taxonomy): domain Eukaryota; kingdom Metazoa; phylum Chordata; class Mammalia; order Carnivora; family Mustelidae; genus Taxidea; species Taxidea taxus. The sequence goes on from RCUC01085265.1 coordinate 31,364, forward strand.
TGATTGACACTAGGTTGGGCACTTGCCAACCTCAAGAAAATTTCCCTGAGGGGCACACTATAAAACATCACACAATTCCTGGGCACTTTCGAGGCTCAGTCATTAAGCGTCTGCCTTCAGCTCAGGTCATGATCCCAGGGTCCTGGGATTCAGCCCCTTGTCTGGCTCCCTGCTCAGCCAGAAGCCTGTTTTTCCACTCCCACTTCCCCTGCTTATATTCCCTCTCTTGCTGTCTCTTTCTCTCTGTCAAATAAATAAGTAAAATCTTTTAAAAAATCACACAATTCCTGACTTAGAAACACATCCTTTCTTGGTATTAGTTTAGCTCTGAGAGCCCCCAAATACATAGGTAGGTAGGTAGAGAGATAGATAGATTTTAAAATAGGATCTTTAAATTCCAAAGGGTTAAGCATGCCCTCTCTGGCACACCTGCTTATTTTATGTCTAAGAACTTGGTCCTGGAGCTATAAATATCTATAAAAATTGCAAAATCCTACAGAAAATGGTGTAGAATTACAATGGCCACTATTGGAAGTGTTCCAGTTAGACAAGATCATTAATTTAAGAAGTGCATTTGAAAGTAAGTGTTTCTGAATCAAACAAATAAGAATGGGAAACTTAATTTACTTGGTATGCAGAAGATTTCAAAAGGTTTCAAGAATTCCAAAATAGCTTCATTAAAAGATTCAATGCAAAAGACTAATAAACAATTAAGGACATAAGAGGTACCTAAAACAAATGGCTATACAACTAACATAGCTTCTTTTTTTTATTTTACTTTTTTTATTTACTTGGTAGACAGAGATCACAAGTAGGCAGAGAAGCAGGCAGAGAGAGAGGAGGAAGCAGGCTCCCTGCTGAGCAGAGAGCCAGATGCAGGGCTCCATCCCAGGACCCTGAGATCATGACCTGAGCCGAAGGCAGAGGCTTAACCCACTGAGCCACCCAGGTGCCCCTAAGACTAACATAACTTCTAATACTTCCCTCTATCTTCCTTTATTTGAATACTCATTCTAGTAATCCTGAATTATCCTTCCAGTCTGAAAAGACTACACAATCATCAACAGAAGTTTGCTAAATTAGTGACCTTACACACACCATATCTACCTTTGAAGGATGGCTCCCATATGAGCCCCTCCCAGAGCTGATGAGGAGACTAGAGATTTTCTGGTCAAATCTTAACGTTATTTCCTTAAACAGCCAAGGGGAAAACAAAATGAAAAGTAGCGAAAAACCTTGTCAGATTCTGATAGATACCAAAGATACACCCTCTATTTTAAACCCCACTTGGACCCTGCAAATGGGGCCCTGGAAAAACTGACAGAAGCCATCTAAAGGTGAGTATTCTTACCAGAGTCCGCCCTCCCAAATCTCTGTCTGTAGTACCCAATAAAGAGAGGAAAGTAAAATATCTTTTGTACCCTTTTTGGAAATGCCTCTTAAGTCCAGGGGGTTATTTAATACAGCCAAAAGTATTTACTATTTGTCCCAGCTGAAAATTGACAATATATTTTAAAGAATTTTTGAGTAGCTCTGTGGTCACAAATTGGTAGCTGGTATTTAGAGCCTGATAGGATTTTTGTAGGCCTTCCCTAAGTTGAAATAAAACTATGTACCCAGAGGGAGAAAAAAAAGCCTTCTAAAGCATCTCTGGAAGGATTTACTAAAACAAACAGCTCTAAATCCAAACCATAGAAGCAATCTTTTGATTTCCCCTTTAGTTGGAAATCTTCACCTTAAAAAAAAGGTAAACTTAGGATAATGTAGGTGAACAGGTAGATGAACCTATGATGTCATTTAGGCTGCAACCCAAATCTTTGGGGAATTGAGAACAACTGTCCTAATCTTAAAGATCTTTGTAAAGCTCCAGAGGCAGTTCAAAGTCCACCCATTACTTTTTACCAATCCTAAAACTTACCTTATTTATTTCAAAAGGCTTGTGAGTATTGTACATATTCTGGCCTCAGGAAACAAAGTTCTTCTTGGAGGAATTTGGCATTCTATCCCTGGACCTTTGAGATATAAATCTAGGCCATTTCTATAAAGTACTAACTTCAGGGAGGTAATTCTTATCGGAAGGAAAGGTTATTTGAAGCTTTGGTAAATGATTAAAAAAATAATAAACAACTTAAATGTCTTATCCACAAAAAATGTCTTTACCCATCTCATGGTTAAAAAGTTTAGAATGAAAGCTATAAGGTCTCTTCTCTGTCTATATGTTAATGTGTCTACTATACATGTGCGTCTTGTAGATGTGTGGCATTTTTCTACCTCCAGATGTTATTGCCAAAATTAATTGGTTAAACAGCTCTATTTAATTGGCTTAAAGAAAATTAAGTGCTTATATAAGTTAAATTCCCAAAAAAATATCTTAGAAACTCAACCAAATGAACTTCAGGTTCATGTGACCTGGGAGAATATTTGGTATTAAAGCTAATTTAAAATTTGTTAGTTTAAAGTTGGCAAATCTTTAGAGTTTCCAGCTTTAAATATAAAAATTTCATTCTACCTTGGTTTACTAATTGAATAAGTTCATGTTATCAGTCACAAAACTTGTCAACCAGAAAAATAAGAGGATGATGACTGATGTTTAATGTCTAAGAAAATTTTTATAGGTAATGTAAATATAGTTGTTAAAAACAAGTAAATTAAGTAGGTGTAAGTGTAATAAAAACTTTTAAAATAGTTTCCCACAATCTCTAGTAACCTGAAACCTTAAAGTTTTGCTAAGTTAAATGATAAGTTAGTCATTAACATACAGAACATTTCCAAATAAGATAAAATACCAAAATGTTAATTACTGAATACAGGTGATGTACTTTATGCTTTCTTTTATGGAGGAATTAAAGGTATTTGCACCTACTAATGAACATGATTTGTGCCACAGTGATTTACTCTGAGAAAGTATATGCTTCTGAAAATTATCAAAAATATTTATAAATTTGGGGCGCCTGGGTGGCTCAGTGGGTTAAAGCTGCTGCCTTTGGCTCAGGTCATGATCCCAGGGTCGTGGGATGGAGCCCTGCATCGGGCTCTCTGCTCTGCAGACAGCCTGCTTCCTCCTCTCTCTCTGCCTGCCTCTCTGCCTACTTGTGATCTCTATCAGATAAATAAATAAAATCTTTAAAAAAATTTATAAATTTGCCAAACTATAGAATGTTAATGTGAAAGACAGTTTGCAATGATTTACTTATTTTCATGAGAAATTAAAGTTTTTAAGGATTAAGAATTGTAATATATGTAACCACAACTACTAGAAATAATAAGGGAAACATTCCCATATGTGATGAAAGTGGGATATGTGTTTTCAGTAAAAGAAGATATAAGGAATTGAAATGCATTTTTTTCTGAGGGAAAATAAAGTAACTTTGGCCTAAAGCAAGGTTGGTTATTTCAGAATGTGAAAGTGGAAAAACAAAGAATGAAATCGTAGAAAGTTTGTAAAAAATAAAAAAGAAAAAAGGAAAGGAAAGAAAGGAAGAAAGAAAGAAAGATTGATCTTGGTTAAGGAATTTAATGCATGGTCAAGCTGGATAAAATTGAATAAATTTTTATAAGTGTTTTAAAAATAAGCTTTAATATCAACAGTATAGTTACATAAAGCTAATTCTTAATTTTCTTTCATGTGCTAAAAAGACAAGTTTTTGCAGATTATTGATCTACTCTTAATAAGAAATTGTATAACTATATAACTTTCAGTATTTGCCTACAAAGTCTTTAACTGTCATCACGGTTAAGGGAATAATTAAGTGCTGTTGCACAGTGAGTTATGATCCTATTTGACTAAGTGTTTTAAAACCTTTTAATATTTTTGACAAACTTCCCCCAATCAAATGCTAAATGAAGTGTTTTTGACCTTGAACTAATTTTGGGATTTTTCAGAGGTATCCTAGAGCATCTCAATTGATTTGTTCTCTCTTCTTATAAAAAGGAAGATGTTAAAATAATTAGGCATATCTGACACGTTAAATTACATGGGAAGCATTGTCAAATAAGTAATGCTAAGCCTTTATGTATATACTTGTATGCATATGTTATTAATATAAGTGTTCCAGGAATTGTATAAAATTCTTAAAAATCTCATATGTGATGTCAGTCAAAAGCCCAGTTATTATCTTGAAATGTGGTATGTTATAGAAATAACCAAATTTCTTTGTCGATTCCATTATAATAAACTCATCATAGTTTTAACAATGGGCATTTTTAAGTCTTTTGTCATTTACAGACAGTTATTATTTTACTCTAATACTTTGCAAAAGTGTTCCTACAAAAGCCTTCATCTTCAAGGAGATTCAAGAAAAAGACTTTTGACACATACTGGGTTCTGATAACTTTAAGATCATAAAACTAAGCTGGGTAAGAATTTCCAGAACTAATGGAAAAACTGGATTCAAGCAGGACAAGAATTAGTAACATGGGACTGAATAAGCTGAGAGGGAGGATTTTAATGTTTTTTACAGATTTATTTATTTATTTTGTAGAGAGAGTATGTGCAAGCAGGGGCAGGGGCAGAGGGAGAGAGAGAGAGAGAAAATTCTCAAGGAGACTCCCCACTGAATGTAGAGCCTGACATGGCGCTCGATCCCAGGACTCTGAGATCATGACCCAAGCTGAAATCAAGAGCTGGATGCTTAACTGACTGAGTCACCCAGAAGCCCCTATAATTTTTATGACTTCTTGTTTAAAATAATGGTGATTCCTTAATGTTTTTTTTTTCCAAATTTGAGGAAACTCTTTCTCTTCACTTCTCTATAACTTACAACAATTTGGTAAAGTGTAACTTTGTAAACAATGATAAAACATTTAGTTTTTTCTCTCTACCTGATCCCAATGGAATTTGGACTCTTGAGTATTCTTTTCATGGAAAAATAATCATTCATGTAAATCCAGTAAGAATCTGTTCTCCTTGTTAACAGGACACAAGTAGAAACATTGGTTATATCACCAAAGTTTTGGCTGGAATATTGTACTTGAGAGATTTGCATAGACTCAGATATGACCAGACAGTTTTAAGGAACGAAGGTTGACTTTATAGAGCCAATAAAGTCCCTTGGGAAACTAGACCTGGTATCTTTCCTACGAGTTTCCTACAAAGTAGTCTTAAAACAGAGCTTATATGGTCAATGACTATCCTTGCTGCATTTAAGTAAATAATGGGGCCAAGTCCAATCCAAACAAGTTTGTTTTACAGTGATCATACTTGGGAAAAATAAAAATTATGTCTGCACCTTTGTAAATACTAAATTCTCATCATGTTATTTATCTTTGAGGTGTATACCTATAAATTGGACTGGATCCTGAATTCTTCTAATTTCCTCAAATATCTGACTACCATTCCCCAAATTAATGTTCCCAAAATTTCTCCTACACTTCTGATTTGGAATCACTGAGAATAAAGACTGCCCTTGAATCTGTTTGGAAGGGACTATACCAGATCATCCTGACCAGATGGTGGCCAAACTTAGGGACTTGAACCTTGGATATGTATCTTAAAGCTGAAAAAAGCTACATTTGAAATCTGGTCCTGTGCAAATGTTGGAGACCTCTAAATCAAACTGACAAGGAAGAGAAGCAGCTGACATCAAGGTAGGCTGTTTTTTCCAAAACACTGTATCAAGACTTCATACTTCACTTAAACATGAAACCCTTTCTTCTTTTTTTTCCTCCCTTGACTCCGGCATTAGTCTAGAAAGATAATGCCATCAGCTGTCTCTCAGGCGATTATTAAGTGGGGTAACCTTTCAGACTGATGGATTTGCCATTAAGAACTTCAATCTGTTCATGATATTGAGACCCCCTGGTCTGTTTCCCTGTCTTTGGCTAACAACCCTGAAACTGGGGACCCTTGTGTCCAGGCTACATGCCAAGAAAGAGACACAAGGTAAGGATAGCCAGAACAAAAACAGCCAGTGTACTCTACAGACCTTTAAAATTTTACTGGCCTCCATGGTGGTCATCTTTCCAGTCTTGAGCCACAGATTTAAATGGAACTACCAGGAAGCATTTATGAGTGAGGATCCGCTTCCCTGGCAGGGTCCAACTCCTCTGGTTTGGAGTAAATGTAAGTGAAAATATAATCAGGAACCTCTCTCTTCAAAATATTACAGAATCCAGTACCAAAACAATAGCTTCCCCCCCAAAATCCTTAGATTCCTGGTCAAAATATTCTTGGTGATAGGATAGCCTTTGATTATCTTTTTGCTGAGCAAGAAAGTATCTGTTCTGTGGCCAATACCATCTGCTGCACTTGGATTAACACTTCTGGGGAAGTTGAAACTCATTTATAGAAGATCACTAAGCAAGCCATTTGGCTTAAGAAGGTGAGTTCTTTGGCAGGGTTTTTCTTTGACTTATTTGATTTTGATTGGTTTGGATCTTGGGGACTATGGCTCCAAATGGTACTCCAGACATTGAGAATTATTCTACTTATAATAATCATAGCAATCTCCCTGGTGTGTTGTATCTTCTCAAAAGCTTTAAATGCATGTTTGCAGCTGCTAACCACCAAGTAAATGGTCTCCCTAAAACTGGAATGTCAGAAAATAAATGAAAGGAATGATTGACTTCAAAATTGTGAGCCTGAAGTCGTGACCTATGACTACCACAGAGATTCAGCAAAAATCATTATGACTTGTGAATATCACACAGAAGATCGATAAAAGTTGTGAGAACTACAGAGTGGTACTTGGTAGTGGCACTAATGTGTTAAATTTTGATTGCATCTCTCAGTTAAGCTGAGAGTCTGATCAAAAGGACAGGATTGTTAAAAAAATGAAACGACAGGCCCCAAATGGAGTTACCTGTGCTAAGCCCCATGTCACCAAACTGAATCACAACAGCCAACTTAAATGCAGTTTCAACCTCCCCCAGGAATGCAATCTTAAGCAGTCATTTTGGAATTTTCTGGTCAGCAGCAGAGTGCTAATCCACTCCTTCCCTGTCCCTGCCCCCCTTCTGCCTGTAAAAGTCTCCCATTTTTTTATAGCTCTTCAGAGCTTTTTCCTACTTGCTCGATGAGATGTTGCTCAATTCATGAATCGTTGAATAAAACGAATTAGATCTTCAAGTTTACTCAGTTGAATTTTGTTTTTTAATAGTGTTTATTCTAGTTTTGAATAGTCCATGCATATTTGGAACATCTTATAATAGCTTCATACTGGAAATACATTTGTCTCAAGTAGGAACTATATATGGATCATATATTTTATTATCAGTATAATAGAATAATATTACTCTTGAATATAAAAAATAATCTACATTGGGACATTTCCAGGTAAAGCTGGAAAATGTACATTGTGAGAATATTAAATATAAAGCATAATATTCACTATGATGCTATCTTATTTGGAAGCAGGGAAAAAAGCTACACTGTATTCTCTGCCTTAGCTCTCTGCCTTAACTCACATTTTCAAAGTGGGAAGTAGTTGACAAATTAATAAAGGTATTTGTTTCTGCCATCATGTTTTCATATATATCTCTTCTATATCCAACATACATGCTCTGGCAAATGTACATAAATAATCAGTTATCTGTTAAATTATATTTTAACTACATGATGTAAAATGAATTTGTAATATATCCTTCTACAAAATAAGTTTTTTCTATAGATTACCTCCTTTCATACCTACCCACACCAGTTTTGGTTTATGGTATGTGGGAGAACTGTGTGGTCAACTTCAAAGGATTTAGTGAACCATCAGTCAACATTCAAATTATTTTCTCAAACACTTATGAAACTCTTAAGTGAACCCTACCCACAAATTGAAGATTTCTGGAAATCAACTTTATCCAAATGAAAGAGCTTAAAAGAAATACACACACACACACACACACACACACAAAACACACGTGCACGCACGTGTTACAAAGCAGAAATGAAAACTCAACGGAAGCTTGATGCTCCTGTAGTTGAATTTTAATATGGAATGTAACTGGAATGCAATATTATGGTTCGACAACTTGCTATTTTTACATCTGAGCCACTATTTATGTGGACAAAGCAAATTATTTCAGAATCCATGCCTTCTCCTTCCAATTGTCAAAAAGAAAACCTTGGCCCCAAATGGTGTCATTTATGCTAAGCCAAGTCACCAAACTGGGGCTTAATATTAAACCTAATTGGAGTTTCAATCTCCTCCAGAAATGTGCTCTTAATCAGCCAGTCAGAAATTTTCAGTTCAGCACCGATGAGGTAATCTGTCACATGGGTCCTCTTCATCCCCCAAAGGAAGACGGGGTCAACTGCATAAGTACCCTGCTTTTGGTCTCTTAGAAAAAGTGACTTTTCCTGAAACAATTCTTTCTTTTGCTAGTAATTTCCTTTCTTCACTCTCCTTCCTATAAAAGCATTTCATTTTATACAACTCTTTGGAGCTCCTTTCTATTTGCTAGATGGGACGCTGCCCAATTCAGGAATTGCTTAATAAAGTCAATTAGATCTTCAAATTTACTCAGTTGAATTTTTCTTTAACACTACCCATGATAATACAGAAAGCAAGTGAAAAAGACAAAGCAAAGGAATGAACAAGTCCTAACAACTCAATGCAAATATGTGATAGACAGACTACTTTTTATGCTTTTAAATATAACAACTCAATATGAAAATGTGATACCAAAGTCTCAATTCAAAAGAGGCAATTGCAGAGATTATATACCTTCTTCTTAGTGTTCATGAAAACATTAATAATTTCATTCAATACCCTATTCTATCACTTAAATGAAAATGTTATTGCCCACCCAACACAACCCTCAACTTCAAAGTATTATACAGCATTTCATTACAGTGCTAATTGTTAACACTTCTATACAAAAGCAGATGTATACTAGTTGGAACTAAAATATCTGAGGTCATCAGCTATGGTATTGATCAGGCATCAAAGTTAATACTCTGTGAAAATGTCTGGGAAGTGTAATCTTACCAACAATTGATGTCTCTCTACAAACATTTTGTGTGTACTTTCACCACATGGAATTAATTCAGTGAAAGAATTTCACAAACTTTGCAAAAGGTTACCCTTTTAATAAATCTTGTCTTGATGTTATTGGATACAGGCAGATTTTAGATCAGGTTTGCTTTTGGCCCCTTTCCAATTTAGTAATTTTCTTTTAATCCTTTGACTTCAAGCCCTGCCTTTAGTGATAACTCTTATTGTAGCCTGATATTTATTGTTTAGTACCAGGGTCAACCTCTATCAAAAAGGTACTGGAGGGTCATCAATTCCCAGCAGGTTCCCTTTTGTCTCTAGAGAACATATTCAAACCACAGCATTGGGTTTTGGCACAGCAAAGGAGTTCTGACAATGATGTAAGCTTTTCTACTATTTTGTGAAATTGGATGGAAAAAATAAGCTTTAAGGAGAACAGAATTTGCCACCCCAAAATATGCTTCTTTGGCATGAGGATTATTTTGAGCTGGTTATTTAAACAAAAGAGGTGGACACCAGAGAAGGTCTAAAGACCAAATAGAAGTTAAGCCTTTTGTAAGAAAATTTACATTTATTATAAGGGAAATTCCCATTTGTAAGGGTGTCTCCTTTGCTCTACCAGAAAGAGTGTGATGACCCAATCTCTAGAAACTCTTTTGGAGAAGGCAATGACTTAAGTCTATATAACAATCATAACCTTGTTTACTGTGCCTTCCTAGTAGCCTTCCATAACTGGCTCCCCACTGCTGCAATGTTTTTGTCATTAGTTGGAGATGGTTTTTAAAGTGTTAGCTTGGGCCATTAAACTGAGTTTTCCTGGGTCTCTCCCAATTATGCAGGAGGTATACATGTTATTAAATTTCTTTTTGTTTTTCTCATTAATCTGTCTTATTATATTAACTTAATTATTGGATCAGTGGATGAACCTAGGAAGGAAGAAGAGAAAATTTTTCAGTCCCTACATAAACAGAAGTATAGGAATAGAATTTAGTTTTGGCTGAGAGAATTTTATAATTTTACTATACAACTATGTATTATTTATATCATATCATACATATTGACAGCCAAAGACCAACCAGTAGGTAATGCCTATAACAGAGATAATTATAAGTAAATTAATGAATCAGCATTTTACTTAGGCTTCACTGTGATGAATACTAATTTGTTAATGTGTAAAATTCTGTATTAAAGTGCTAAATTAGCCTTGGCCCTTGTTGTGAAATTTAGGCAAGCAGAAACGTTCAAATACATTATCACATATTAATTGCCAATAATGACTTGCATCAAGGTAACTAGTGTTATTTAAAATAAATTAACAGATACAGAAAAAATCCTAATTAATGAATTTACCAATTATCTGTCTTGCTATAAATATGAGTTTGTGTTCTGTTTCTAGTCCTTTCCTATCCACATATGCCTAAGAATTCTACTTATAATGATTTCTCAAGAAGCAAAGGTTGGCTATGTGACCTGTACAACTCTTTGTGACCAGAATTTCTTTAAACTGCTCACTGAATGTTTTCTCGTAGAATGAAAGCATCAAAGCAAATAGCAGTCTATGTATATACAAAACGTTTTAGGGAACAAATTCTTAAAAAAGAAGTAACTTCATAAGGTGCCGAAACAATACTACAAAGAAAAGAGAAATAATTCAAGTGAGGCATTGTATGAAGAAACTTAATTTTCTTCCATTCTCTTAATATGCATGGACCAAAAAAAGCTTCTTTTCCATTACCTCATCTTAAGTAGTTTTTCAAATCAAACCCATACTCACACTCATGCTGTCACTGATAATGGATCTCATGTCAAAGAAAAAGAGCATAAAGGACCCGATAATAAGTGCAATTATCAAACATCAAAAATGTAGATCAAAGTGGATTTCCCGACTCTTCTATATGCAGTCACTTCACAGCATTTCACTATTCATATCATGTGGTCTTGACAGGATATATTAATTTCTCTATTATGAGAGCAATGGAATTGGCACATTTCAGTCAGAAACTGGCAACAAGTAGAGTCATTATTTCTCTTATTGTAGTGGTTTGTGTGTATATGTGTGTGTGTGGGAGAGAGAGATTGTGTGTGTATGTGTTTGAAAGATACACTCCCCAGACACACCACACTGTCTCCAGAGGTGACAGAGAGCCTTCAGGGAGATGTTAACCTTCCTATGAAGGATGGATCCAGGCAAGGATTTTATTTCTTTCAGATAGTACAATATTTCCTCTCTCTGGGAAACACCCAACCTATCTTTGGGAGGACTAAATTACCTCAGAGGGAAACTGGGAGTTCTAGAAACTTGCCTCCCTGAATCATTTCAATAACTCAAGTAATCCAATTTATACCCCCCTACCCAATCCTATACTCCCTCCTTTCCCCAACACTTTTTCTGATAAATTTTTTTCTTTGAAAGAATTTGCATTTGCTTTTCCTACTAAATGTCGAATAAAAATTGTATCCTAGGTATTCTGTAGGCAGACTTCCAGAGTCTTTACAGCCTATAAGCTTTCATTAACTGTAAGTCATTTGTGCCTATACCCTGGTCAGTGCATGAGAAAAACATGCCAGTGACACAGGAATTATCTCTGAACCCACCTTCAACTGGAGTAGTTGACCTTAATCAGAAGAGAGAAACTTTTTTAGTTCTTTTTCCAAAGATCCATCTAGAAGTTTCTTAATAATCAACTCCTTAGAGTCTTAATATGCCATTTCTCATCCACAGAATAAGAGCAAACACTGTTTCATATTTTTCATGAAAATCTGAACATTTTAAAAGAGAAATAAACCATTTGTAAAAGTAAAAGGGCAAGCCTATATGTGTAATGACAGATGGGACCTAGGCATCAAGGGGAAAAAAGGTTCCTTTAGCATTTTTAAAAAATTGCTTTAAAAAGACAAAATGCTTTCAGGTTAGTAAGTTGAAAATCAATTGATTATAACAAAGTTTCAATGAGTTTTAAGTATTTTGAGGTTAAAAATGGCAAGTCATTAATATCTTAAACTCAGTAAAAGAACATTTTTGTTTTGTTTATAAATTTCAGTCAAATTTTTTTTGACAGTTGAGCACTTCTTAAATGTTAGTTTGAAAGTAGGCTGGTTTCTAAACATGTGTTTTAACATACAGCTAAACTAACTAATAACTATCACTAAATAAATAAATATTATAATAGATAGGTTAGCCTACTAGCATAATTCATTTTTCTCTATGGGGTAAAATTGCTTTGGCTCTGGAACAGCTGCTGAAGTTGTTCACCATAATAGTAGTTAGAAGTTTCTGGAATTAACTGTGCCAGGCAACGAGATAATTTTATAGTGTTCTCTCCAAGGGAGGAAATATGGATGAAGAGTTTGAGATGGCAGACTTCCTCAATAAATCATGGTGAATATAACAGTGTTGCAGAATTGGGTAGTGGTTTCTATAATGACCAGTAAATACTGCTCTTGTTACTGTTTTTAAAAGGCAAGAGCTAAGAAATATGAGAAGAAAACAAAAATTTAAAAAATCACAGAATATGTAGACCAAGAAGCAGATACCTTAATATTCCAGAACCATCATCACAATCATCACAATCTCTGTGCCATAAAACATGTGAAGCTTACAGAATAAAAAAATAGTGAATATCAAGATGTCAATGGCACTCAGAAGACCTACTTAGTAGAGAGAAAAAATTCCATTTACAATCACATTTTATATTACATGTGAACTTGAAGGTATAGTGCCAGTGGTGACACCAGGAGTTCTGAAACTGACTACCAAAGTTCAAATCCCAGCGCATCACTTAATGCCCATTAATTTAGTCATTACTGAACCTCTCTGTGTCTATTCCCTAATCTGTAAAGGTGGTCAAATAACAAATATCCCACAGCTTCTGGAGAGAACTAAATGAGTTAGTTCTTGTACTTAGAATGGTGCTGAATGTACAGTAAGTGCTCATTAAATTTTGCCATTCTTTTTAATAAAAAGGAACTCAGAATAATTTACAGATAAATGTTTAGTGGCAGGCTTGGTCCTATACAAAGCTGTGAAATGAAACAAAAAAGAGGGCTTTCTTCCTTCTTTCTTTAAATTCCATTTCCTTTACATCTGCCTCTTTTCTTCCCAAGTGGCTTCTCCCCTTGGACTGTGAATTCCCACCCAATCTGCATTTTTAAATAAAACTATACAATCCAGGTTTTTTAAAAATAAACATATAATGTATTTTTAGCCCTGGGGTACAGGTCTGTGAATCACCAGGTTTACACACTTCACAGCACTCACCATAGCACATACCCTCCCCAATGTCCCTAGCCCCACCACCCTCTCCTGATCCCCCTCCCCCAAGCAACCCTCAGTTTGTTTTATGATATTAAGAGTCTCTTTTGGTTTGTCTCCCTCCCGATCCCATCTTGTTTCATTTATTCTTTTCCTACCCCCTTAACCCCCACTCCCGTTGCATCTCCACTTCCTCATATCAGGGAGATCATATGATAGTTGTCTTTCTCCGACTGACTTATTTCACTAAGCATAATACCCTCTAGTTCCATACATGTCGTCGCAAATGGCAAGATTTCATTTCTTTTGATATGGCTGCATAGTATTCCATTGTGTGTATACATATATATATATATGAGGTGGTATATATATATACCACCTCTTCTTTATCCATTTATCTGTTGATGGACATCTAGGTTCTTTCCATAACTTGGCTATTGTGGACATTGCTGCTATAAACATTTGGGTGCACATGCTCCTTCGGATCACTACGTTTGTATCTTTAGGGTAAATACCCAGGAGTGCGATTGCTGGGTCATAGGGTAGCTCTACTTTCAACTTTGTGAGGAACCTCCATGCTGTTTTCCAGAGTGGCTGCACCAGCTTGCATTCCCACCAACAGTGTAGGAGGGTTCCCCTTTCTCTGCATCCTAGGCAGCATCTGTCATTTCCTGACTTGTTAATCTTAGCCATTCTGACTGGTGTGAGGTGGTATCTCATTGTAGTTTTGATTTGTATTTCCCTGATGCCGAGTGATGTGGAGCATTTTTTCATGTATCTTTTTTTTTTTTTAACCTTCTGTATCCTAACAATACTCATTCATCCTATGGCACTTTCTCTCAAGTTGAGGTGACAAGAGAGCATCAAGTAGGATGAAATACCATGGAGGCAGTGCTGATATTTTGCACACAGTCCTGAATAAAAGGAGTTTAAGTGTCCAGGGACTATCAAGAGCTTCGAAAAGTGCAAATGCCGCTGTGTGCTGACTCCTCCCAGTTAGCGGAAGACTATCTCCAGAGTTCTGGGGTCTAGATTTGTACATCCAACTGAAAATTCAATTTATGCTCTGAATATCTCATAGACCTGCATTTAATATGCCTAAAATGCAACTCCTAATTCCCTCACTCTCACCATACTCCTTCCCTCATCTTACCTAAGTGACACCATAAGGTATCTAACTGCTCAAGCAACAAAATGGGATCGTCTCAGATTTCTCTTTCTTGTATACCTCCTACAGCCAATTCATTACCACTGGCTTCCTTCAGAAATATATCTTATATCTACCCACCTCTCTTTGTTCCCCATTCCAAGCTACCATCACCTTTCACCCGAATAATTGAAACAGTCTCCTTCCTGGTTCCTCACTTCCAATCTTACCCCCTTTGATCTATTTCCTGTATGATAATCAGACCTAGAATAAAGTCGAAAGGACAAATTGGAAATTCCCCTCCCTTGCTTATTAAATCCCTTCAGTGACTTTCTACTACATTTAGGAAGCCATTCAAACTCATTATCTTGGCCTCCAAGACATTCTGTGAACTGGCTGCTGTTTAGCTTACAGTTTCCATTGAGCTGTTCTTCTCCTGGTCTGCTTTATTTTTGGCACATTGGTCTTTTTGTCCTAGATGGGGTTTTATTTTCCTATTACAAGTCCTTTGCCTATGCTTGAAAGATCATCTCCCCGCCCCCTTGCCCACCCTTGACTCATCACATCTTGTGTATTTCCTTCACAGTGTTTATAACATTAATTCAATATTTTTTCTTTATTTGATTTTCCTTTTTTCCCCCATTGGAATATAAGCTCCATAAGCATCATTGTTCAGTGTTCTATCTCTAGCATCCGGCTATAATAGGTGCTCAACAAACATATAATGAATGGATGAATAAGTAATACATTTCAATACTTGTTGAATGAATAACTGGGAAGGAATGTTTTTTAATCTCCTCTCAAACTAAAAGATGTAGATAGCTTCTAATTGTCATAATGTATAAGCCTACCCCACCACCTAAAAATAGTCACCTCAATACAAAATATACATAACATTTTGATCATATAACAGCTAACTGTCCTTCAGAGTGAGCTAACATTTTAGAGTGAAACATGAAAATAAGTGTAATATTGCTTTCTCTTCTTTGCTGTACAGTGGTTCCAGTTGATACCTATTATACTTGCAAAATGTCTTCGCTTTAAAACTCCTATTTAATTGGTATGTTCAGTCATTTGGATAATTAAAAAAAAAAAACCTAGGAATTGGAATGTCACTTCAACCTAAGATGTGATAGTTTCTGAATACTCAGTATGTAACATCACTCTAAAATCCTTCGCAGGCCCAAAGTTTGAAAAAAATGAGGTTAAAATAAAAGGCAGGAGATGGCTCTGGACTCAAACTTCTTTTGGGGATTTGTTTCTAAAGATGCCCTCAGAAAGCAATAGGAAGGATGAGGAATTGTAACTTAATTGTAGGCACTTTATTTTTAAAGATTAATAAGGGTTACTTGGTTTATTTTACTCTAATAATATTCTATTAATGTCAATTTAAAATCATTCTTATCTATTCTTGAGGACTGAGTCTCTCAATCAAAGTCACTCTATTAGTTTTACTTCTGACCCATGCCATGCCATTCAAAAATGTATTTTTCTTTTTAAAAAAATATTTAGCAAATTCAAAAAAGAGCCAACAATATACTTTCACCTCCAGACTTACTATTTAAGCCTAAGGAGAATATGACAATCTTATTTGTGTTATCTTATGGTTCCATAATTGCTCTCTATGAGAAAGAAGTCATTTCTTATGAGGAACTCATATCCCTAACTCCTTTAAGTGCTTTTGGTATTGGATTAAATATTAATTTGAAGTACATCTGTGCTTATTCGGTTCAGCAGGTCCTGCTTATGAACGATGGTATAACACATTTTCATTTTGTAGCACATGGAAATGTGTACTACATTGCTTTTCCACCAGGGATCACTATTTTGGAATAGATAAGAGACCCCTCTGACCTTCACATTATATTTTATGCACTTTTCTATCCAACTCATTTATAAAATCGGGACTTCTCAACTTTAGAACACAGGATAATCTTTCTGTTTTCTTCTTTCAAAAACAAGTACCTTGAGTACCACCATCTTGGGACCAGCATTAAACATTAGATTCCAAGAATATTGTACTTTGCTGGGGCAAGCTCATTATTATACTAAATATAGAAGGATATAGTTTCTAAGACAGAATAAAATTTCCATGTAACATACCAACCTGTATCTTCTGGAGTGCTAAATACAACCTTAGCTATTTAAGCATCAACTGTAAGATTTACAATTAAGGGACCTTGACATTCATTGTTATAATTGGACTTTTTTTTACAGAAAAAAAGGCTTCCTGGATTATGAAAGATAATTATATATAACTAATTTCCCTTTGGTATTTAAAACAGCCATTTAATTACAATGAATATTTCTCAATTTCCACTAGTTTGTCTTCTATGAGAATGTGATAAGAATAAGGACATCAGTCTAATTTGAATCATTTTATCTAGGAGTTGAAAGAAATATAGTCATTTCCTAACCCCAGCCACCTTACCATGTCCCCCACTCCCATTCTTACTCCTACTCCAAAACAGACTAGAATTTGTATTTCATCTCCACAGCCTTTGTGCATTCAGGTTGTACCTTACTCAGTTTTGTAGCCCAAGAAGTGCCTTATAGATGGTAATGATTCAAATATTTGTTGAACTGAAATTTCGTGCTAATGAGACTGAACTGGGTGGGCCTGGCTCCATGTCTTCAGCCAGGACAACAGAAAAACAAGGGCAACCCCTCACTGATGAGTCTCTGGGTGGTTTTCCATATCACATAGCTTTTGGGGACTGCCCAAGATAATTTATAGGATCCTTTTTCTTCCTGGTTTTTCAGTTACCATGTATTCCTAGAAATTTGTCAATCCAGGTATAAAATCACCTCGATAAAGCAGGGTGTAAAGTACTGCAATTCAAAAACTTTCTTTCAAGAGTCCCTTATTTACTTGACTGCAGTTTTCAGAGAGGGTGGCATGACTTATTTTTCCCTGGAAACATAAAAGGTTAACACAATAACTAAACTGGCTCCAGTGATAATGGCCTTTGATGCAGAATGGGCTTATTTAGTTGTTCTTAATAAAGGGATCTGGTTACCTGGAAAAGTTAGCTGTGTAGGTATCTTTTTAAGTCCCGGTGTTTTAGCCCCATGTGGCCTTATTGCTATAAAAACAAATTATTGCAACTTAAAGTAGGGTGCAGCAAAAAGATGTGTCTGTTGTCATGTTACATCTATTGATAGCATTTATGTCATCACTGCATAATAGGGTTTGTTATTAAGTGTCAGGAACAACTAAGGATTTTGAATAACCTCAAGTAACATGAAGAGTATTTTTCTAAAGCCTAGATTTAGGCAATAATAGATTGAAAGTTTTAAGTCTGTCTTCTAAAAATTAAGCCGAGTTTACACTACTGAAAAACGTTTTCAACTCCATGTTCTTGCTTCTCATTTGCTTTTTATCTTTCAGTGATCAAACATTTTAATCACATAGAAAAGTACTGAGAGTAATATAACAAACATCCATAAATCCACCATGGGAAATTAACAAACATTAACCTTTTATCATATTTGCTTCATGCCTCTTAGTAAAGAATGAAAACATTATAGTTAGCTCTTGAAATCCCATTCTTACCTCTCCTAAATTCTACTCTGCTCCCTTTCCCCCCCCACAGAGGCACCCACTATCCTGAAGTGGGTCCTAAGCCCTGTTCTCTCTTGCTGGCATGCCGCCTTCCCCACTCCTTTCATTAGATTACCACCTGCCTGCCCTTTGTGTTTCAGTTGAAATGTTGCTTATTCACAGAGAGATTCTTATCTCTTTCCAAGTCTCTATCTCTGCTATACCCCATCATGTTTACTGTTGGCATCCTCTCATTTTAAATATGTGCTTATAACAATATTGATCTATTTGTTTATTTGTATGCTTATTGTGTGTTTCTGTGTGGAGCCCAACTAGACTATAAGCTCCCTGGGGCAGAGACCATGTCTCCCTTGTTCATCACTGAATACTTTCCATCCAACACAGGTTCTTAAACACAGTAGGAGTTCAATAGTATGTTTCAAAGATGAAGCACTATAACCTGACAATCAATATAACCCATAAAAAATCTCAATATTTGGCCATAATCATTAACCCAATCAATGTACTGTTACTTCCCATTCTAACCACAATACAGTGACATTCTACAAAGAAATAGCAACTTGCACTGTGTAATTAAGAGTACAAGTAATATTATATGCCTTGTAGGAACGTAAAGCACTAAGATGTATATATTTTTAAAATTTTATAGGTAATATAACTGTGTTCCCATAGACTTTAATGTTTTTAAAAATCTTAATTGGCTGTAATTGCACTATTTACATGTTAATGAACAACACCTGGCCCCAGCTGGGTATAAAGAGGCTGACAATGTTTTTCTCTCACCTCCCTGGCAAAGAATTAAGCATATGCAATTTTAAAGAGACTTGCTTGCCAGAAATAACACATTCATAATTGGTAGGACAATATGAAATTAGTTCACACATTTCACCATTCTCAAACAAATGCATAATATTTTTCATGCTTAAAAGCTTTATGATTCAAAGAGGACCTTATTTCCTATACTTGGTGATTATTCACAATCATTAAATAATTCCTGTCAATGAATGTGCCAGAAACTAGCTAAATGGAGGCCCAAGTGGCCTCCTGTAACAAGGTCCCAATTCCTGGCTTAATCTCTTGAAAAAAAACTGGGCTTCCTTTGAAGTCATTCAAAATTTATAATTAAATATGTTGATTTCCTGGTTCTTCTATCCTATGATACTTTAAATCATTACAGTTTTGATTCCATTTCCCCTTACAATCCTAATACCAATTAAGAGGTATTGAAAAGTGACTTCTAACAAAAAAGATTTTTGTGAGTCATAAAATGGTTCTTGTTAAATTATTGTATCCAATCATCTGTAAGACAGCAGGGATTACGACAAAATGAAAAAAGAAGTACTAGGTCCTCAGACTATATGTATACCTAGAATTCTATTTTACCAATAGAAGAAAGTTTGACATTGCTATCCTATTTTCAAATATAGACAAACCAACCACCAATTATTTATTGAGAGTCTAGTATACTAGTATTTAATGGGTACTTTGGAGAGGGGGTTAATGGATGTGCAAGGAGTAAAGTTTCACTTAAAGATGTTTATAAGCTAGTTAGGGAGAAAAGAATGACAAACAACAGCATTACAAGATAGTATTGGTTTGTGTGACATAGGGAGTATTTGCAGTCCAGGGAAGAGAGTGTATATTTAGGGAAGTCTCCATGGAAAACCATGTGGACTGAGGGTGGGGAAAGAAAATTTAGTATCTTCCTTGTGGCAGGAAATATGCTAGCTGCCTCATGTCATTTAAATTGCTCAAGGTTACATAGTTTTTAAGAGCTGGTAAGATCTGGGACAGGAATCCAGATACAACACTGTATGCATTTCTCACTCAGCTACATGCTAGCCTTGAAGGATGGAGAAGACAGATAAGGTGAGAGGAACAACATGAGTAACAGGAAGAGTGATTCTGCAGTGTGCCGTGCAGAGGAGATTAGTACAAAAGCAAGTTATGTGGGGAGTCATGGAAAATAACATCAAATAGATACAAAAGGAAGCAAGAGATTATATTTCTAACTTAGGAAGCCTTAAAGAAGAGTTTGGATTTGATAGGGTAGAAATTCAAATGAATTGAGTTACATGGTAAAAAAAAAAGGAGCATACTAGGTTTTCAGAAGCTTATAGAGTAAAAAGAGGTGAGAGAGGAATGGAGTGTGATGATGGTAAAGAAGACAACTTCACCAAAGGAGTCAGAACACAAGCTCCTCAATAGCACTGTATCTCCAGCCCTTAACACAGTGCCTGTATATGAAATGCTCAATACATTCATGTTGATTACTATAATGAATGAATAAAGGAATGAATGGTTATGGGAGATATTTGTGACATCATGAATGTAAATCAGACTGAAATTTAGCGTGGCACTAAGAAAAAGCTTTGGAAAAAGAAATCATTTGTGCTAATAACTAATGGACAGGTAAATCATTTGTTAACAGTTATCAAATAGGCTTAGGATACATTAATAAAAGTTCAAAATAATATTTTAAAAATTAAAAGCAGCTAAAACAAGATAGCACATAATGGATCATTATCAACGATTTTCTTAAACATTCATGTTTGGCAAGAATGAAAAGAAACAGGTGGTCTCAAGCACTGCTAAACATTAAGGTTTTATTTTACAGTCATATAGATAGATATAAATGACTGTAATATTTACCTAGAAAATGTCATGACTTTGTCAGTAGAATTAATGATAGCATCAATATCATAAAATTCCGAAGTTTTTATAAATTATTTTGGGCAAAGGCTTCCAATTTGTTTCCACAAATCAGAAACAGGGATCACAACAAGAAAATGCTGAAAGGCTTTCTTGTTCCATCTTATTCTATTTTTACTTTTATATAAATACACTGTGGTATCAGGAAAAAATGTTCCTATACATTTTATGTGACAGTTTCCCAAGCCTGCAGTGAAAGCTTATATGTAATCATTTTTTAGAAGATTTACTTATTTATTTGAGAGAGAGAGAGCGAAAGCAAGCTCAAGTGGGGGGAGGGGCAGAGGGAGAGGGAAAGAGAGAATCTCAAGTAGACTCTTAACTGAGTACAGAGCCCAAGATGGGGCTCGATCCCAGGACCCTGAGAATATGACCAAAAGTTGGCTGTTCAACTGACAGAGCCACCTAGGCATCCCTATACATAATCATTTTTGAATTAAAAATCCAGGATATAAATTTTGAGATAAAGGATATGATAGTTTTGATTATAATAAAACAAACCACTAGCACTTTCCCAATCCCATCCAAAATGAGCCAGCCATTTTTTAATGTTTATTTATTTTGGTAATCTCTACACCCAATGTGGGGCTCAAACTTATGACCCCGAGATCAAGAGTTGCATGTTCCTCTGGGCCAGCCAGGTGCCCCAAGCCAGCCAATTTTGAAACTCTTAATAATATAGTTTCTTTCTTTCAGATTTCTTGAATAGGAAGTATAATCTGCTTTTGCCAGTAAGGACATTTTTAAAGCATAGAGAACATTTTCAAAAACAATTACACACACATAAGCATACATATGCCATTAAAATGATAAAAGACAAACAACGAACTGGAAAAAGTATTCATAAATCAAGTCCCAAACAAATAATTTCCTTAATATACAAAAGTACCTACAAATCAATAATTAAAGACCAACAATCCAATGTGACAAACAATACGAATAGCTTATAGAAAGTGAAATGTTAATGGCTCTTAAACATGAAAAATTCCCCTTCTCATTCATAATAAGAGAAACGAAAATATAGCAATATTGGATTCTGAGTCTATCAGAGGACAGAATTCAAGACATTTGATCATACCCTGTGTTTGCAAGTGTTTGGAGGAAATAGGCATTCTTCTACGTTGCTAAGGTAAATTCAAATTAGTCCAACTTTTACTGATGGCAATTTGACAATCTGACAAATACTGTCAATATTTATCAAAATTTAAAATGTGCAAATAATTTGGGATACAAACTCTACTTCTAGTACTTTACATGTGTAAAATAAAACTAGTATGTTTTTGTAGTAGCAAATAAATAAAACTAACTTAAATGACACTAACTCAAAGCAGTATTGGTAAATGTATTACAGTACAGTGGTGCAACTGGAAACTCAGCAGCTGCTTAAAATAATGACCTTTAAGATACTCTGTTTAAGATACTTTGAGATACTCTGTTAAATGAAAAAATACAAGGTTTGGAGCAACAAATATAGTGTGCTTCTATTTGGGCTCCAAGAGGAAATATAACTGCATATGATTATATATTTCCATAATATCACTGAAAAGATACCTAAGAAACTGGGTGGAGCAGTTGATTTCAGAGAAACTGGGGGTAAGTGTTGGGGGAGGGAAATATTTACTTACTTGATACCCTCTCCACATTAGGTCTAACTATAAGAAACTGCCAGTACTGAACTGTTTTTGGCATAGAAAAACAGTAATTTCATTTGGTTCAAAAACACCATTGCATTTGTACTACATGAATGTGTTACCTATTACTAAAAAGGACATGTTTTAATTAAAGCTACATCTCATGCAAAAGGCTTTGTTATTTTTTTTTACTAGAGTTGGTATAGTGCCATCAAATGAACTTAAGACCTGGTCAATTGTGTAGATGGCTGTGGAGAATGGGATGGCCAAGAGAGAAACAGTATAGTATATCTTTGGATATTAGATGTAGGGCAGAGAGCCCCATTTCTAGAGTCAGGTTGCCTTGGTCTTGGCTATGTGACCTGGGAAAAGCTAAATAACCTTTCTGTATCCCGGTCTCAACTGTACAATGGAAATAAGCATAGTGCATAGCTCATCAGAATGTTGTTGGATAACATAGACCTAATGTCTAACATGCTTGAACAATGCCTGACACATAGTGCTCCACAATGTTAGCTGCTATTAGCACAAGCATTATCATCACCACCACTAATATCATTATTGTTGTTATTATTGACATGGCTTATTCACTCCTCCAGAGTTTCATGAAGTTACTTTCAAATTTTTGTTCTGTTCTTATTTTCTTCCCAAAGCCAACCACAGCTGTGCTTATTTTGGGTCTATCTGCCTTCATATTCACTATTCATGCTTCTCCTCCTCTGCTTCTTATTCCTGCTTCTCATTTCTAGGCTTTCATGGCAGGTGACTCTTCCTTTGCCCCCCCTTCAGCCTGGAGGCAGTGGTGGTTTCCTGCTGTTGCTGATACTTGGGTAGCCTCAATGTCCTATATTCAGCTTTTCAGCTCCTCCATAACCTGTGTAACCAAGTTCCAGTATTAAATCTCTCTGTTTTAATTTTTATTTCTCTTCCTGGTTAGACCTTGACTGATAGAGTAGGGCTGACACAAGCAGGCATGAGAAAGAATGGAGGATAGATAGCATGTGATTGGCACCAGCGGCCAGAAATGACTCCAGTTTCTGACCAGTTTATTTAACTGAATCCTATGGGTGTGAGCTGACCCTGCAAGTAACCTCCAATGCTAATACTGTGGTAGCTAAGTCTTAACAGGATTTAACATTTTTACTAAATCAAGCAAAAAAGTTGTTTCTGTCTTGATGGCATGTATCTGATGTTTCCATCAGCAAGTGTTACAAACTGTTAATTAAAACACTAGAGTTGACCTAACCAATACTGAAAGGAAACATAAGCATCAGTAGTAATGCATGATCAGTTGGATGTATTTATGACCATCTCCTCATTATTTCCTAATGAGGAGTTCAAGAGGCTATGCATGACCATAGATGGCCGGCAGGCTACCACATCAATACCTGGGCTCTGTCAGAATCAGTTCAGGGTTTTAGAAAGGCTTATTTATCCACTCCAAGGAGCCCATGTGCATAAAATAAAAGACTGCTTATCTTTCATCAAATTATATGCTGTAGCCCAGCTGCAAATAAATAAATAAATTAAATAACACAACTTGTAGTGTTCTTCAATGTTCATGAAGACAATTTTTAATTTGGTGGCATGAAACAATGCATTAAAGAAAGTTTCCTGAAACCAAGACACAACTGAGTTACTCTGCTAAAGCCAGAGATTTTTATTCCAACAGTGATTTCATTATACAGTAAATTATAATGTTCTAATTGGGAATTTGCAAAACACCAGACAATATTAAATTTTAAATGACTATTGTCTTCTGAAATAGTTGCCAGAAAAATCATGGTCAGAAGCTAAATAGATTCTATTTTTTTTCTTTAAAATACCATCAGTATGTACATAGCATTTTATACTTTAGAGGTAATTTTCAATAATAAAAGATTCTCTGTTAATTAAAAAAGGAGTACTTTAGGTGAATAAAGAAAATTTTATCTAAATACTGTACTTAGGGAAATAAAGCTGATTTAAGACATTGTGAAATGTTCAATGAAAAGGAACTGTTCAATGCAACAATCTGAAAAGACTGGGCAGAGAATTATTTGAGCAGTAGACAGAATAGAAACACTGGTATGAAACAAAAGGAAATAAAATAGCAGAGAGAAGGACTCCTCTGGAGGAAAAAACAGTATAATCCCAGTTTTAAAGAAAATTAGTTTACTTAGGGGTTACATGTTTTTGAAAATTAGTAAAAGTATTTTAAAATATTATAAAACTGTGTTAATGAAAAAGAATTGGGTCTGATGTTTGAAAAGGAACACAACATCCTTTTGTTTCTTTCTGAATGTTTTGGAAATAATTTTATTTGTGAATATACCAAGAGATAATTATAAAGATGAAAATCATACAGCTGCCATAAAAGCAAAATCAATCTCTGGGCATAAAATGGTAGTTACACCAGCATCACAGGAAAAAAAGGATATGACAAAGCCAGGGTTGATAAAATACAACAAAATATGTAATGTCTTTTTCAGATCACTTTGTACAAAAAAATTCTTAAGAATTACAGTTCATTAATAAATAAACAATCCTGGGGTGCCTGGGTGGCTCAGTCGTTGGGCATCTGCCTTCGGCTTGGGTCATGGTCCTGGGATCCTGGGATCAAGCCCCGCATCCAGCTCCTTGCTCACTGGGAAGCCTGTTTCTCCCTCTCTCAATCCCCCTGCTTGTGTTACCTCTCGCATTGCCTCTCTCTCTGTCAAATAAATAAATAAAATCTTAAAAAAATAAAAAATAAATAATCCGAAATACATAAAGAACTTCTACAACTCAAGACCAAAAAACACCCAAAGAGTGGGATTAAAAAATGGGCAGAAGACCTGAATAGACATTTTTCCAAAGAAACCTCCAGATGGCCAACAGACACATGAAAAGGTACTCAACATCACTCATCATCAGGGAAATGTAAATCAAAACCATAATGAGATACCACCTCATACCAGTCAGAATAGCCAGTTATCTAAAAGATAGGAAACAACAATTGTTGGTGAGGATATGGAGAAAAGGAAACCCACAGGCACTGCTGCTGGGAAGGTAAATTGGTGCAACCACTGTAGAAAACAATATGGAGGTTCTTCAAAAAATTAAACATAGAAATACCATACAATCCAATAATTTCACTACTGGGTGTTTACCTTGCAAGGGACCAAAGGCCAGCTGCCCACTTTTGCATGCTAATTATTTTATTTATTTATTTATTTTTTAATTTTACTTTTGAGAGGGAGAGGGGCAATGAGAGAGGGAGAGAGAATCTTAAGTAGGCTCCACACCCAGCATAGAGCCTGATGTGGGTCTTGATCTCATGAACCTGAGATCATAACCTGGGCCCAAATCAAGAGTCAGACACTTAACCCACTAAGCCACCCAGGTGCCCCATGATTATTTTAAATAAAAGTTACTTAAGAATGAGTTAGTGTGAGGGCACTCAGACCATTTTCTGTCCTCCTGAAAGCAGGAAACAAATCTCCCATGTGAAAAATATCCTTCCTGTACTAAGAGTTAAAAAGACAAAAACAGCCTTATTACCAGAGATAAGCAAGTAGAAGCTGAAAGAGCTGCAGACAACAAACCTTGTTACTACTCTTTTACTAATCTACTACCTCAGCAGAAATTCCACTTAGAATTCTTTACTAATTAATAATCTCAAACATCTATTTTCTTTATCCTGTCAATTCTTCACAAATTTATTGTCTCTTGGTCTAAAATGTATGAAAACTGTCTGCCTTGGTCATTTCCTTAAGTTTCGATTTCATTATTGGGCCCCTGTGGTTAGGTAGTAAAACTTGGGTATTTTTCTATTAATCTGTCTCATGGCAATTTTATTCTTAGTCCAGCTGGAAGACCTTGATGGGTAGAAGAAATTTCTTTTTCTTTCCCAACAACTCAAAGAAAACAAAAACACTAATTTGAAATGATATATGCACCCCTAAGTTTCTTGCAGCATTACTTACAATAGCAAGATATGGAAGCAACCCAAGTGTCCATTGATAGATAAATTTCTAAAGAACATGTGGTACATACACAAATATACTATACACATACAAACACACACATACAGTAATATTATGTAGCCATAAAAAGGATGAGACATTGCCATTTATGACAGCATGGATGGGCCTAGATGGTATTATGATAAGTCAGACAGAGAAAGACAAACACCATATGATTTCACTTATATGTGGAATATTAAAAGCAAAACAAATGAAAAAAACAAAAATACAAACAGATTCTTAAACGCAGAAGTTGTCAGAAGGGAGGTGGGTAGGGGGATGGGTGAAATAGATGAAGGGAATTAAGAGGTACAAACATCCAGTTATAAAACAAATAAGTCATGAAGATGAGAAGTATAATAATATAGTCAATAATATTGCAATAACATTGTATGGTAACAGATGGAGACTACACTTATCATGGTAAGAATTGAGTAGTGTATTGTTGTATCACTATGTTATAAACTTGAAAGTCATATAATAGTATATGTCAGTTATAACTCATTAATACATTTTTAAATGTTTAATATCCATGTATATATTTACGTCTGTATGTGTACACACACCATATTTAGAGTACATATAATAATTCAATACAGGCTAAAGAAATATCCCTAAGCATCTGCTTTTGGAAATAGAGAAGAATGACACACAATTTCCATATCAGTTATATGTAAAGGAGTACTTATAAAGTGTTTGAAAATACTTATAAAGTGTTTGAGAACTGTTTGAAAATCAAGTATTTTCTGCTTTCTGCCACCTTACCTCAAAAGTCTGAATTTGCTTATCAATCCACAACTAAAACAAAGCAATGGAATGTAGCTTAGCCACTGCACTCATAATCATAAATAATTAGTTTCAGAATTAAGACATTTTACTATACTGGATTTATTAAATGGACCATTCACTGTAAAACTTTAAAAATTATCTTAGTTATTTGGGATTAGTATTCTATCACTATCTAAATGGAACAAAGTATTTTTCTAATTAATCATTTGATACATTTCAGAGAGGATTTACCAATTTTCAAAGAATTATCTCTTTCTTGTGCTTTATGTATTTCTAAAGCAAGTTGTTTTTGACGTTGCCTTCAGATTGCATGAAATTATCACAGAAGCAGCCATAGCTATGTGAGAGCAGCTTTATATACACTACCTCATTCAATCTTCACAACAAACCTATACTCAGTGGGATTCTGCCCATTTTATAGAAGTGGAAACAAGGTTCTGAGGTGTTAAGAAACTTGCCTCAATCACACAGCAGTTAAATGACAGAGCTAGGATTGTAATAGTCTTTTCATACTCCAACACCTCTGCTTCCTCCACCATATTCTACTGCCTCTTCAGGTCGTATGTAAGAGTGAATGAGAGAACCAGCAGAGAAAAACAAGATTATAGTAAAGTTTCATCCATACAACTTCAACCACACCCCCAAGGAAGAAAAAAGAAAAAAACAGCTTCTAGAGAATGCTATGAAATTATGTAAGCATTTAATCCAATGTATTACACTTCCATTTATGATTCTGCATGAAACAAGAGATGCTTGGGGTTTCTCCCAGGCCCTGAGAAAATCTTCAATCAGCTCACCAAATATTCAAGAATGTCCTCTAGATCCAATTTACTGAGGCAGGAAAGTCACTGACTTAAAAAAAAATTGCAATTAAAAGGGATAAAGTAAAAAGAAATTGGAAGTGTAATGCTCTGTTAACCAGAAAATTCAACTAATTAATATACTTTATTTCCTGAACATTTATATCAGTGAAAGTTTTACTCTATTTAATTTGCTTTACTCGGGCTTATGTGGTAAATGTAATAATGCATGGAAAAAGCTTAAAACAGTGCCTGACCCACATGTTACTCAAATTATTTGTTGTTACTATTGTTCATTGGTTCAATCAACAGAAATTTATAAAATGCCTACTATGGTCCTGGCACAATTCTCGGTCCTAAAGGTAGAGTTGTAAATAAAACAAAGTTCCCACCCTCATGAAATTTACCTTTTGGGGATGAAAATATGATACAGTAACATGCTTTCTACTTTTACTCTTAATCTTTCTATTATCGCCATCACTGTTACCAGTATCATATCTCAATGGAGCAACAAAAAATAATACAACATATCTAAATTTAATACCATGGTTACTTACACCCACTCACTTCTAGGAGCAGTTATTGTATGACAGGGTTAGCCCTACAGTATTTCAGATCTTAGGGAAGTTGTCTCTGAATCTCTAGAGCACTTGTAGGGATAGTGAACTGGGATTTCCTTGAGTTTACAGAACAGGTTGAACGAATTGTTTTTATATGCTGAGTTGCTAATAAATGTTTCAATAATAAATGTGTGTATAGCAACATTTGATTTGAGAGTTGCTCATATTATATAATCTGATAGGTTTTGGAGAGTAACCCTCAATCATCTGGAGACCTCATCAGAGGCTACCATTATTTATGAAAAACAAAAAACTAAAACTTCCACATGATCTAATTGGCTCAGGTCAGTCCACTGCAGAAAGCTGTCAGGTTGTGTACGAATACGTTAAACATTAAGAAAGAAATTAAGCAATTTGCCTATAAGCAAGTACAGTAACCCTAGAGTAAGGTTATTACAAGGGTATGCACCCCTGGCCAGTTCTGGACAAAATAAGGTAATGGCATAATTCTGGGGAGACTACAAATTTAATATAATCCAACAAATTTTAAACACTCCAAACAGTCCAACCATAATTTTCAGTGGCTGCTCTTAGATTAGTCAGTCTATAGATTATTCTTATTTCTAATAAAAAGATCTTGCATGAAGATAATCAGAGAAATTCATCTGAATTTTTTAAAGGTTTTATTTATTTATTTGACAGACAGAGATCACAAGTAGGCAAAGAGTCAGGCAGAGAGGGCAGGGGGAAGCAGGCTCCCTGCTGAGCAGAGAGCCTGATGAGGGGTTCGATCCCAGGTCCCTGAGATCATGACCTGAGCCGAAGGCAGAGGCTTAACCCACTGAGCCACCCAGGCACCCCAATTCATCTGAATTTTAAAACTTCCAGGTGCTTCAACCAATCCTAAATTTCAAAATATTTTCATGCACAGTCTTATGAACCAAGTTACTTAAAAAAAATATGGGGCACCTGGCTTGCTCAGTCAGTAGAGCATGTCACACTTGATCTCAGGGTTGTGAGTTCAAACCCCATGTTGGGCATAGAGATTACTTAAAAAGTATAATAGGACAGCAAATAAAGTACAGAAAATTGGCGAATTTTTATAGCACCTCAAAATCTCAAAGTCATTTACCTCCTATTTGACTTTCATGATATCCAACTACATGAGGTGGTAGTCCCTTTGGTTATATGAGAAAACTCTTTTATAGATAGGTTTAGTGATTTGGCTAAAGTCATTGATGTGTCATTGATGTCACTGGCAGTATGGACTAGAATCTAGAATTGACACTACATCATGTGGTCTCAATGATTTCACACCTAGAGCCTTAAGCTATAATTCTTCCTTTATTACAGAGTGGTATAACTGAAACTTAACCAATATAGGCTCTTCTTTCAGGAAACAGGCAAGAAAACATAATGCCTGAGAGAGTAGGGGGGAAATGTTTCTGGCCTCTATCATTGTAAGAAACTTCTTTGCTTTTGAAAGTTATTGCTAACCTTAGCCCACTCTTATGCACGAGCATCATGAAATTCTCAAGTTTCAAGTTTTTTAAATTAATCTAAATGACACTGGGACATCTGAATTTAAAATATTCCAGCCCCATTCTTTTTTCATATGTCAGTCAATGGATTTTTGTCCTAGTGTTCTGTTCCAATTCCACTTTTCTGACACGCATCCCATCATTTTCATTCCAACTCTTTCCTGTATCAGAAAATTCATTTTTCTTTCTTGACTTGGATTTTACTTATATTTTTCAGGAAGTTATATATTATTTTCATGTTTTCCTTATGGTTATGTAAATTAAAGTTTTTTATCTTACCCAAAGTCAAAGAACCCACCTCCCACCCCTACAAAGACACATAGACAGACCTTCATTTTTTATTCATTCCATTTGGATTCTCTCCAATCCATCTGATGAGTACAGATATAGATGTGAAAATAACACCTAATTTAGATCCTGTAAGGGTTTTAAAGAGAATAAAAGAGATCTCACTTTTTGCCTACCAATAATCATGAAGCCTCAGCGTTAGAAGGGTCCTTGAAGGTCACTGAAAGTAATCACTTGAAAATCTTAGATAATCTTTGTCCATTAAACATCATCATCAAGGGAATGTGAACTTCTCACACTTGTATTGTTTTCCCTCAATACTCTGCATTCTCTCAATATAAGTAGATCATTTATATTATATACCTACATAAGTCAATCACCTAATCTCTTTGGGATCATAGTCTACTTAACACAACCCATTAATACAGCAGATGGGGAAACTATGGCCTAGAGAGAAGGAGAAACTTTCTGAGGGTCACATATCCAGTTGGTGTATATCCTGAAAGCCACATCTCCTGCCTGACAGGCCAATTCTTGTCTTCTTCTATAACCTGCACTTGATAGATTGCTTTGTCAGTACCACTTTCCCTTTTGAAACTATCTGTTGCCTGCTATTCAGTAGAGGCAAAGATCAACCAAAGGCTGAGTTCACTCTTCCTATTTCTAAAACCCTCCACAACATCTAGAACAATATCTGAGATACAGTAGTTACTTTATAAAATTTCATATATATGCTCCTATTTCTCCTAACTCTCAAATTTTTCAATACATTAAGATAAAACAGATTTCTCAATGACTTACTAAATGCTTTCCTTATTTGTCATTTATCAGTATCTTGTACTTTTTACATATAGTTGACTGTCTCACTAACTTCAAGACTGAATTAGCATTACAATTAAGATTCCATGAGATAAGTGATCACTACAGACCGGTGGCTTGTCCTGCCATTTCTGAGTCACAAATAAATCACTATGTCGACAGGATATAGAATGAAAAGTTGATTAAAAATAGACATTTCTGCACGGCACTCAAAATCCCCATTTGGTATAATTCCCAAGCTTAAATAAGATGATGTGCCACTTCTCATCCAAGATGACCATGAAAAACTAGAACAGTTACAAAAGTACATATTATGAAAGCTATAAACTCCCCATAGCATTCATTATTACCCATTTAATTTACTGAAAAATATTTCACAAAAAGAGAGCTGTTATTTGAAATTTCAAAATGAACCTGAAGATTTTTTTCAGTAAATGGTTTTTAAAAGGCAAAAGAGAAGAATTTAGCATAGAATAAAACATTTCAATCAATTTTTCCCTTGCCACTGTACTGTGTAATATATATTTCAAAAAAAAAAAAAAACAGGGAATTCAGTGCAGCTGGATGTGCTGGTTTTGTCATTCACTCTACAACCCATTACGTCACAGTCTGGGATACTTAGGGGCAAAGATACAAACTGTATTTAAGCAGTGAGGGAAGTTTACTCAGTAAAAGCTTGAGCTAGGCCTTGGGAATGGTTTAGATTCTATTTCATAGAAATGGTGACAAGAATATCTTGGGCTTAAGCCACCTGTATAGTAGAAAATACACTGCTGAGGGGGATGGGCTAGGTATCTCAGATTATTAGGGTACGTTGACAGGATGGTGATGGCCAGTACTGTGCAATAGTAATAATAGCTACCCACCAAAATCTGTTTTCCCTTTTTTCCTTAGTAACAGAATTCTAGAAATCACATGACCACACAAGCTGAGACTACATTTCCTGGCCCCAGTTTAGCTAGGTGACTTTGCTCACCAGTGGAAACCTTAACCCACTGCAAGTGTTCCTTCCACTCTTTCCCCTTCCTACCTGCCGGAATTAGGAGGTGGTAGAAGCAGTTTCAACTACCCAGATGATAACAGTGGCCCTAGAGGATGATGGAATAACATGAGGTGAGGAATCTGGGTCCCTGTATGACTCTGTGCAGCCAAGATGTCGGCTCACCCACCTGGGACTGTTCAGGCTGTTCCGTGAAAGTACAGTGACTTTTTCTGTTGGGTCATTTTGTTACAGCAACTAAGCCTTTTACCCTAACAAATGGAACTAACCCTTGTTATATACCAGAAACTAAAGGGCTTATTTTTAAAAGATTTTATGTATGTATGTATGTATGTATGTATGTATGTATGTATGTATGCATTTCAGAGAGAGAGAGAGAGAGAGAGAGCCCACACAAGCAGGAAGGAGGAGCAGAGGGAGAGGGAGAAGCAGGCACCCCTCAAGCAGGGAGCCTGACGCAGGGCTCGATCCCAGGACCCCCAAATCATGACCTGAGCCAAAGGCAGACATTTAACCAACTGAGCCACCCAGGCGCCTCTCAAGGGTTTATTTTTACATGCATCCATTGCATCCATCTACTTGTGCCAAAGCGCTCTCCACACTTCAGGTCATAACTGAAATGCAAGCTCTCACAAATCCTTTCTTGATTTACCTCCAAGCTTCCACCAGCTGAACATAATATTCTTTTTCCTTTTCTCATAGGACTTCTCATTTTCTAAGTGCATAAAGTAAGTTCTGTTTCTGTGTGGCTTATGTCTTCTACCAGAACAAACTTCATGGTAGTGAGTTCCTATCTTATTCTCCTGTATAACCTCGAAAGTGTCAGTACTGTGACTTTCTCAAGAAGTGTTTATTGAATGGGGCGCCTGGGTGGCTCAGTGGGTTAAAGCCTCTGCCTTCAGCTCAGGTCATGATCCCAGGGTCCTGGGATCGAGCCCCACATCGGGCTCTCTGCTCAGCGGGGAGCCTGCTTCTCTCCTCTCTCTCTGCCTGCCTCTCTGCCTACTTGTGATCTCTGACTGTGAAATAAATAAAATCTTAAAAAAAAAAAGAAGTGTTTATTGACTGAATGAAGGACTGAAACATTTGAGCTT
Source organism: Taxidea taxus jeffersonii (assembly GCA_003697995.1). Lineage (NCBI taxonomy): Eukaryota > Metazoa > Chordata > Mammalia > Carnivora > Mustelidae > Taxidea > Taxidea taxus. The sequence goes on from RCUC01085265.1 coordinate 64,472, forward strand.
CATGCTGTTTTTCTATAACCTTCTGTTGTAGCAGAATGAGCCTGGAGCAAGTACATATTTATCATGGGCAACAGAAGCAGAAAAGAATCTATGTCCCAGAATCGGTAACAAGTTGACCCTAAAACAACTTTTACCTGTAACCCTGCTACCTAATGTTTTATGCTGCCTTCTTTTTCCAGCATTTCTTTGCACCAGTGAAGGAATAGGAAAATAATTCATGGTAGTTAACCATAAAGAGTTTATACTCATGACTGCTTCCTAGGTGGATTGTGGGAAAATGTGCCTTAGTAACAAATTTTGTCCTTTGCCAAAGGCTTAGTAGAGTCAAGGACTGAATGGACCAAGAGCCATGTTGAGCCTAAAACATACACTGTTACATTATGCTGCTTTTCTTTTACTTGTCTTCACATTTCACTATCATTTTTATAACATGGCAGAGACATATATGTTAGGTTTGGTACTAAGGGGCAATCGTTACTTGTAAAAACGGAAATTTACCTCAAATTTTCAAAAAAATGATTTAGAAACAAATAAATATGCTTGCTGATTTGTGTGGAAATCTTGGTTGAAATTTATTAACTGTTATTTATTACTTTCCCCCTAACATTCTAAATCAATGTAAAAGAAGAAGATTTGAGCAAAGGAAACTTTGCTGTAACAATTTTTTTTCTTCTTTATACTTTAATATGTCATTACTCAGTAACATTTTATAATTCTTTGTGCTGGCAAAGGGGAAAATTGAAAGACAAAAGTGTGAAACACCAAAGTAGTTTTAAAAAATATCTGTGAGTCCAAAAGGCTAGTATGTGCATATGCTATCTTTATAGAGTTTATTTTTCCTCCTTTCCCTGAAAATAATATTTTAAACTTACAAAACTATTACAGGTTTCATACAATCATCACCCAGGGAGAACCACCATAAACAATTCAGTGGACATTTTTCTGGCCGATTTAAAACATACATAATTATGTTTTATGAGAAATTATTATCATTACATAGACACTGTTTTATAATCAGCTTTTTTCTACTTAACATATCATGAAAAATGTCTCATGTCATTAGTCTTCTAAAGCATTATGGTTAATGCTGCATAATGGTTCTACTCTAGAAAAATACCCTAATTTATTTAACCAGACCTTCATTATGGGACCTCCCTCCTGTCTTTTTGTCTCTTCATCCCTTCACATTTATTTCATTCACACATAATTGCACAAAATGTAGGGATAAAAAGAGTTATCAATATTTTAATAAGATATTTAGAGGGATTTGCCTTTTAGTCAAAAATTTTCAAGAGAAAATTGATGCTTCTTTAGCTCAGCTGATTGAAGGTAAATGAGGCAAATGTCTTAGACCTGAAGCTCTCTGTACCCACCAGCACCTCTTTTTTGTAGCTGCTATATCCACTGTACATATATTTTTCATGCACTTCACGTAGAGCCACAAATGACATACAACACAAAGTGTGGTTAATAGCCACCTGATGGAAGAAAGAACCAAACAGGTTGGTATAAGAAATGAAAGGAGTTTGTACAAGTCTGTTTGACTTCAAAGTCCATGCTGGAAACCACTGCCAGGGTGTTTTTATCAGGCCCAGATAAAACAACAGCAATAGTAAAATAAAACAATAGCAGGATGTAATTTTGAAATTTAAAAATACAACCCATTTAATATACAATACTACTAATGTGTAGTATTACCTCCTCTTTTATACTTTATGGTCAGAGTTCTGTTCTTCTTAAGGGCAGTATTTTTTCCTACCTGAGGCTTTCTAGAAGTAAACTAAGCTCACATCCCAACGTCTGTCTTATAAAAAAATAAAATGTAATAAAAGGGCAGAGATTACTTCCCCATGTTACTTGATTTCTACACATGTCACTTGCACTGAAGTAAAAATTTTGAAACAGGAAGGTGATGAGATACAGAAAAGTATCTCTAATCAGCAGGGAGCCTGCTTCCTCCCCTCTCTCTCTGCCCGCCTCTCTGCCTACTTATGATCTCTGCCTGTCAAATAAATAAATTAAAAAAAAAGAAAAGTAAGGAAAGTATTATTATCGTGCAGATGGATTTTGGACTGAATGATATTCCACAAGTGGAAAATGAAGAATTTCTCTTTCATACATGAGTCAACTTTTAAAATTTCCCTTTTTAGGTAGAAAACTGGGCAGAAAATATCAATCCAAAAAGATCCAAACAAACCAGGTTTACCATTGCTGCACCTTTTTAAGTTTATGGGGTATAATGGCCATAATTAAAAATATCAAAAGGGGGAGTACTCCTAACCACTTCCGGTCAGGCACTGCCCCATCCCAACAGATTTCTTTTCAATTAAACTCTTCAAATGAAAAAAAGTAATGGATAAAGAAAGAATAGAAGAATCAAGCATTAATTATACAAGTGTTTTTCCTTTTGTACTTTTCTAATCCCCAATAGCTATTTTTTGCATTTAACTGATATAAAATATGTGTGCATGAAATACTTATATCACTTCAAATATGCACCAATATTCAACAGGCAATTCTTACTATAAATAAAACATCTCATCTCCTAAGGAAGTGGTGCAGGATCTGGCCTTCAGGCCTGACAACAAGTTTACATTAGTTTGAAAATTAATCAAAGGCAGAAATGATAATTAAAACACAAAACCACCCCGTATCAACAAAATTAGCAAAGATTATTAAAACTCAGTGCTGGGAAAACAAGTATTAAGACAGATCCTTTCAAACACCGTTGGCTGTAACACAAATGAACTAAGGTTTTCTGGAAATGAATTTGAAACCATAATAGAAATCTTAAAAATGTTCATTCTGTTTGACCTATTATTTTATTGCTGGAAGCTCTCCTAGGGAGGTACTCTGAAATGCAGGCAAAGATGCAAGCAAAAAAGTAGTCAATGTAGAATTATTTAGAATGCAGAAAAATTATAGGCCCTCTAAATATCCAGCATCAGGGGAATATTTAAGTAAATTATGGAACATGATAGAGCCATTAAAATGATTTCCCAAAAAGTCATTTACTGTATTATAACTTACACGTGACTAGCGTTAAACAAAAGACAAGATGTAACATAACTTAAATAATATGATCCACATTAAATAAAAAATGAAAAACCTGCAAGAAGATAAGCCAAAATGTTGACAGTTGTTCCTTCTGGTTTGTAGAAGAATAAAGTTTCCCCCTTGCATTTCTATACTTTTCCATATTTTTAAAGATTTACTGCTCCGTGGTTTCTAAATTTTCTACAATGACTATCTACTTCCTCAAAAAACAGGAAAAAATAAAATTTAAAAAGTCACCTGACATCAGAAGGTCAGACCCTTGAGTTTTCTTGGCGACATCCCTATCTGTGAAGGTCACTTTGTTTTGTCCACTGCCACCCACACACCTTGGTTGCTTCTTACATTAGTGGTGTCTCAAACAATAACATATGTTTCCAAATTAAAAATGTCACTTCTCTCCAAATCACAGATTCTTTAGGAGAGTAAAGCAAAGCAAAGGAGGTGAATTTGCTCAAACTTTCAGGTGGGGTTTTCTGATTTTTATCAAGCCCACCTGTATGACTTGCACTTTTCTAACTGAGTTTACAGGGACTCAATATTGAAGTGTAAATACCACCCAAGCCGCCCCCTACAACATAGGGGTCTCTCACCCTACACCTGGGATGGAGTAAAAATGCATTTATTTTGCCGTGAAGTGAATCTAATGAGTTCTTGTATGAAAATTTTGCTTGGGAGCCCCAAATAAAACAGATCTTCATCTCAGATCCAAAGTCTGTGACCTTCCCAACAGCCAAGGTTCGCATTATTATTTTTTATATGAAAGAAGCCTGGACCATGGGATTTACACCAAAGTCAATAAAACTATCTCCTGCTTCTGAAAGAAGTGTCAATCAGATAAGCAGCATGTGTGCCCTTATTATCCCAAGAAGAGCATGGTTGTAATGCCAAGTCAGAACTTTGTATTACTTCAGTAAAAGAAATTAACATGTAATTTAAAATATTTTTGCTCTGAGTTAACTAGTCACAGATCTTGCTTCTTTTGGAAAAGCCAATATAGTTAACATAGACATAAAGAACAAGGAATATCAGGTAAATTATTATTCACAACGCAAGTCCATCCTTTTCTTTATACGTGTCTATTTTAAAAGAAGGTGACCTTTAAAATAGACAGGGTCCCAGTGCTAGTATTGTCAGATAACATAAAGAGAGCAAGAAATTAAAACTTATGATAAAACATTAGGAGTCATGGCCAATTTAAGAGTAATCAGAGTGGAAGGTAATGGATCTCAGAAATTTGAATAGAAATCAAGTCGCTTTCAAAACAGACTTTGATTAACAACCATTTACACACATTTTTTCCAACAATATTTTGATTTCAAACAATAAATTATCTTACCCCGGGGTTATTTTCTGGAATGCCACTGTCCCTCTGCTCTGGTATTACAAGGGCTAAAGGAGACCTTAGAATTATCATCTTTTTGAAACATAACTTTTCATAATTCTTGGATCTGGTAGAAGCAAGCATGGAATAGTAGTGTGGCCTGCTGTGTGCTCTACTCCTAGGACACTAGCATTGTTTTAGCTATGACTAAGTAAGACATAAATTTAATTTCTTGTGACTATTTGCAATTTATAAGTCAAGAACTCTCTGAGAAGAGGATCTGATGTACTTTCCACCTGCCCTTTTATCAACATTAAACAAACAGTATGTTTTACTACAACTCACTTCTGACATTTATCAGTTGCATTTATTTGTTTCTCTGCCAACCTCAGCCTTGTCAGCGGGACTTCGCGTGACAGCAGCGGCAGCTCGTGCCAATTAGCCCCTTTGCAAATAAACTGTTCCTTTTAGAACTATACACATTCGAACGGATTCCCAAAATGTAAAGAATGATTATCCTGGAGGCCGAGGCAAGGTAATAACCCATCTATATATGCCCACTCCTCTCCTTTTTGAACCAACACAGACTCCCAGCTAAAAATAAAAGAAAGCAAGAAAGCGAATAAGGAAGGAAGGAAGGGAGGGAGGAAGGAAGGAAGGAAAGAAGGAAGGAAGGGGTGAGCCACAAAATGCATGACAAGTGTAAGCTATCTGGTGGTTTGGAACATTCCATGATATTTATATGTTGCTTGGAAACAATACTGATGATCAGAGTATATTTCCTGGGTTTGAATTAATAACAAGTGATAGACCTCCATTTTTCCATGAATTATTATGAAAGTAATCGATGGAAAATTTTTGTCCTGAGAATTCTATCCACACTCCTCCCACATACATATGTACAAATCCTCTGAAAAAATGGCTTCAAGAAAGTCTCCCCTCTCTTTCATTTAACAAGGCACTATGCAGCTTGCCATCCTGGGCTAACGGCCAGAAGATTATGGCAAAAATAATCACCTTTGCAACATTAAGGAAAACATGAAACTGGCACTATGATTCAGGGCCTTATTTCTTTCCCTCTAAATATGATACTACATTTTTGTATTTTATTTGTGAAATGGTTTTCTGCAAGATGTATCTGGAAAAAAAAAAAGAGTTGTTTTCTTTTCAACAAATAGCTAGAGGTGTTGAGAGATTTCCTGTTAAAACTGTGTAAGGCATTCCACTACTTAAAAGGAAATTTAGTGTTGATGAAAGATGCCAGTTTGACAGCCATGGAAAATGAAGGAAGCATTCTTTATTCCCAGGGCACATCATCGCAAAACGAGGAATCATCTCTTATGGTTAAGAGGGTCACACCTTATTGTTTAATATTCATTGAGAGTACACGCATACCAGATGATGGAAAGATACACAGGAGACACAGTCTGTGTCCTCTAAGACATTACATTCTTCAAACCAGCATATTCCTAGTCTCAGGGGCACAATACACAAGACTAGTGGCCTCTACTTTAAAAAGGTCCAAGGCAACAAAAGCTAGTGGGTGAGAGATTCAAAAGGAAGGGAAAATCATTTAGTTTGGAAATTTTTACTGTTTCCTCTAAGTGTTCTTCCTCTGTAACCTTAAAAGTTGGGCCTGTCTGGCCTTGTGGTTGTATGGTAGCTGTTACATAGTTTGTAGCCCGCTGGCCATATTCATCACAAGTAGTATATACCCTCTACCGCACCTGCAAAGAAAAAAAGAAACAAAACCCCCAAACCTCCTCTTAAATACTCATTCCTACTGTTTCTTCAGATAGCACTTAAAAACCTGGGGAAAATCATTTGGTCCCAGCACCTCAAACATAGTAAGCCTCCAAGGTACTAGGAATCCCCAGTTAGGTAGTTGGGTGGTCCAGGCTCAGCATAAATGAGAATGAACATAGGGCTTACAACACCTCCCAGGGCAGTTTAATGCACTGGTTATTTGGATGGGTTGGGGGAGACCTTTGAATTACAGGCATCCTATGGAAATCTGTGGTGAGGGCTATATCTGGGGCCTAGAGATAGAGAACTGATGATGGCCTGGCATAATACGTTTTCTCTGTCTGGTTCCACAAACCTGTTACTTAATAAGGGCTACGGACATAAACCGAAGGAACTGTGTTCATGAGGGACTGAGCATCTGTAGTGCTTCTTCCGGGGCCAGGTAACAAAAACGAACACAGAAGAAGGGACAGGGGCAGTTTGCTACTTTCTACACAGAACAGAGTATGGCCTTGGTGACACAGTGAGGTACGCTGAAGGGGTGGGCAACACTGGGGGTACCATTAGTATAAGGAGTGTACCATTAGTTGTGGCAATGGCCATAGGAAGGCCAGAGCAGAAAACTGTGAAAGGACTGGTTCTGAGCATGCCAGATACTTGGGGAGGGGGCAGTGAGCCCAGAAATCATTGGAAAGACTCAGGTAGTGAGAAGCTGTGATCTTGCAAATTGCAGGGAACACCTGTGAGTGCTTTACAGGGATGCCAGGGAGAAGTCTGAGTACTGACGGTCATGTGACCTCATCTGTTTCTACACTGCTGAAAGCCTATGGTCCTTGAATAATGAAAGAAAAATTCACAGCACCAGGCTGTTTAGCCTATTCATGACCACTTCCATTCCTCATACACACAAGGTTTGTTACAAAGTCAGGATACTGAACTCCAGAAGCCTTCTCAAAGGAACCAAAGAGCATCACATATATGTCAAAAGACACTGGAGGTAGATCCTGGTTTTGCTTGTTTGTGTTCCAAGTTTCCGGCATTTTCTTTTGGAGCTTCTGAGGGTAAAAGGCTGTGATTATTTAGTGCAGGGCCAGCCCATACTTGTCTTTGCCTTAGCGAAGGACAAGTTTTTGAAGATTTGTGTGTCCACTGCCTTTTTTCCTTGTTCCCAACACATTTACACAACTTCATTCTCTGTCCTCTGAGTGCGCTATCTCTGGAGATCTTGTCTGTGGTTTTCACAATCCACTGTGGCCTACCTCGCCTGCTCTCTTAAATTTCTTCTTAGGGCCCAGGACTGCAACCTTCCCTAGACAGCCTCTCTTTCCCAATCTCCTACCCCAAAGTACTGAATAAAAACCTAGAGCATCTGGAAGTTCCAGCTGATTTAAGGCGGCGCATTATACCAGGATCCCACAGGCTGTACTGAATACGAAGCCCATTTGTGTGTGGTGAGAAATGGTACTCAATGACTCTTGCAAACTTGGAAGCTGCTTCTTTTTCATTATCATATTTTATTCATCAGAAACCAGAAGGCTGAGAATTTAATGAACTTTGTACCAACAAAAATTTGTTATATAAGGAATTCACTCACTGTTTATCCAACAGTCCAGAGAAAAAGCAAGTTTGCAGTCTATTAAGGCACAATGAAGAAGAACTTTGGAATTTTCTTTAAAACAGAGTAGTATTTTAAGGATTCTAAACCTTGGAAGTACTTTAATATAGGATGTACTGCTGGCTTAAAACAAGGAAACCCAAAGTTGCCATCCTGAGAGCTAACAACCGAACATGTTAGCATCAAGCTTCCAAAGGATTGGTATTTATTGCACTCTGAAAATTGTGTCCTCTGTAAAGTCATCTAAGCCTAGTGTGGGGGCAAAAAAGAAAACATTAAAATAGGTCAGGGACAAAGTGCAGTCAATGACTTTCCACCCTTTCCAAAATATATGTTTGTCTCCGAGAAATATTTCACTGACTAGCACTTTGTCACAGGGTTCGCTTCTCATTACCATTTCAAATGTACTTTCTCTGCTCTGAGGTACCTTTCTACTGCCCCAGGGCTTTGCCAAGACACTAAAAAGTTTAGTTGCCATGCATAATATACAGTGCAAGTTACTTGTATGAATTTTTAACAGTGTTTTGTTTTATCACATCCCAGAGTCCCTTGAGAGTCAAGAAGTGTGTGTGTGTGGGGGGGGGCTCGTTTGTTTATTTATTTATCCATCCATCCATTCCCTCTCCCTTGTTTTTTGTGTAACCCTTGCTATTGCCCTGGGCATATATTCATAATCAAGAACTTAAACAAAATGAGAACAAATGCAAACACATGCATCTTAAGGCCATTGTCAAAACAGAAGTAAATGCTTGGATGAATATTTTGGGAGAAGCAAAATGAGAGAAATAAATACTATTAAGGGAGTTATAATTAATTATACCTGAAGGGATCAGAGTTAGATGATGTTCAATATAGCATCTGTTTCTTAGCCAGCAAAACATATTTATTGGTCAGTAAGATGAGGGGTTAAGAGCCTGGGTTCTAGAGTCAGACTGCCACTACCTGTGTTTGAATATAGGCTCTGCAACTTACTAGTTTGTGACTTTGGAGAAACTACTTAAGCTCTCTGGCTTTGGTTTCCTCTCTTGTAAAATGGGAACATAAAGATGTCTATCACATATAAGAATTACAGGAGTCCGGGGTGCCTGGGTGTTCAGTGGGTTAAGGCCTCTGCCTTCGGCTCAGGTCATGATCCCAGGGTCCTGGGATCGAGCCCCACATTGGGCTCTCTGCTCAACAGGGAGCCTACTTCCCTTTCTCTCTCTGCCTGCCTCTCTGCCTACTTGTGATCTCTGTCTGTCAAATAAATAAATAAAATATCTTTTAAAAAAAGAATTACAGGAGTCCATATGTGTAAAGCACTTAAAATTGTCTGGCAGAGCATATTATGCTTAGCGAAATAAGTCAACTGGAGAAAGACAACTATCACATGATCTCCCTGATATGAGGAAGTGGAGGTGCAACGGGGGTGGGAGTTAAGGTGGTAGGAAAAGTAAAAATGAAACAAGATGGGATCGGGAGGGAGACAAACCAAAAGAGACTCTTAATGTCATAAAACAAACTGAGGGGGGTGGGGGGGAGAAGGGTTGGGAGAGGGTGGTGGGGTTACATTATATGTTTAAATAAAGCTTAAATAAAAAAAACACCTTAGAAAAAAAATTGTCTGGCAGATATTAAGTATGTCATAAACACATTGTTGTTATTCTTTACTATTGTTATTAGTATTCATATTATCAGATGTAATAGGAAAAAAAACCCAAAACTTGGTTACATGCAATTTTGGCAATCAAAGCACATCTTCTTTATGGCAAATAGCAAAAAACTAAATAGCTGAAAGTCCAATAAAAATTATATACCCTGTACTGATAGGTGGAAATTATCAAGAGCCAACAGCTAAAATGGAAGGTACACATTGGTACCTAAATTGGTAGGTTTATAAGGAGAAAGATGAACTTCTAAATATAGGGCTAAATCTGCACAAGAGTTTTGTTTTTTTTTTTTACCGACACTTTTTAATGCTAGATCTATGAGTGGTTACCAAATGGTCCCTGTAGGTCTGGAGAAGCATTTTATGGAAAAAATCACCATCATCCTTTCCAAAAAGGCTCTGCCCAGAAGATACTGAATTGGATGAGGAGGCACAGGTAGCTTTTGTGCAGAAACGCTTATGTGCTTAGCTGCTTCTTGAAGTTTTAGGTTTGGCAATTGAGCTGGATGGACTCTATAGTTTATTTCAGCTTTAGAATTCAATGATTCTAGGACTCACAATATTTCCTCATATTTTTACTACATTACTCGCCTCCTTAAAACTGTCCATTAGCTTTCAGTTAAGCCCTATGAAGACTAACTTCTTACCTCTAGTTGTCTCATCTGTCTTGCTTAGCTTTTCTTTTTCTCTCCAGTTCTCTACCCCACAGCCACCAGCCACTGGTTCTATTTTGAAACCACATCCCCAAATATAAATGTACAAACAGGGTGGCACACATATTCTCTATTATTGAAAATTAGCCATTTATACCACTCTTTAACTTCTCAGGGGCTATGCCTGCCACTGACAATTTTACCTGAAGGGAAAATTGGGGCGCCATTTTAGATTGTGTTCTTTCTCTCAATCCCTACATACAGCTGGTCACCAAGTCCTATAGACCACACCATCCAAACAGTAAAATAATATTACCTGTTTACTGAGCACTCACACCAGGCACTGTACCACATCACTGTAATCTCAAAGAAGTTAATAACTTTCAAAAAGCCACAGAGGTAGTAAATACTATCGCAGGAATTAAAAGTTATTTTTGACAGACTCCAAGGCCCATGCTCACTTGCTCCATGTTGCTTCTTCAGTGGCTTCACTTCCTCTTCCACAACTTTAGTCCCAAACATTCTTTCTCATTTGGATCAATGATAACCTCTTAACTGGCTTCCTTATGTCCAGATTTAACCATCCCTCTCTCAGTCTTTATTTCAAGCTGCTGCTAGATTTAGCTTTCGGAAATGCAAATGCAGTCATGTTACTTACATGCTCCCCACAGCCCAAATCCCACAGATGACACAGAAGGCTGCTGGTAAATTTCATCTCTCTTACCTCACTTTCCTTTAGGTATCTTTTGCTGTGGGTAAACCACGCTAGCCTTAGTTTCTCTAATAATTCCATGTTCTTGCAGCTCTGGCTTTTTTGCACGTGGGATTTCCACTGTCTGAAAAGGTCGGCCCCATTTTGTGACCTAGTAAATTCCTGTGTGTCCTTTCAGACTCCACAGAACACAGGAAGTGCTCAGTAAATATCTTCTGACTAAAATAACAATAATAAAGTCTACTTCTTTCTCAAAATTAAGGGACAGAGATGAACATGGGTAAATACAGTAATCTGATTTGCTAAAATGCTATAAAATGTACATTTGGAGCTTATGCTTCTAAAAATTGTTTTCACAGCCATGACCTCTCATCTGTGAAATGTTGCCCAGTGAGCAGATCATAATTATGAAATATAATGTTTGGATATTAGGCAATAGAATCCTTGCTATGTTCATTAAATATACATTAGTTGATATTTATAAATGTTTTATATATATTACAAAATGTTAAAATACATTTCTGCTCTATGAATGAATTCATTACAACATTTGACTCAAGTTTTTATTAACTTCTTACCCTAAATGTTAATATTTCCCATCCTATTGGGAGCAATAGGACACATTCGCCACATTAGCTTCTAAGAGGTCACTGATTTGTTTTCAGTTGCTCTGGTCACTAAGAGTTGGTACAGAGCTATCTTCATAAATGATTCAAGGTAATGAGAATTATTAAAATTAAAGAAATAACAGCAAAAATGGGGCTCCACAAGTAAGAAATGATCACTGGAATATCACTCTTCAGGGGAATCATCTCACTTACCCATTTGTTAAAAGTTACTTCAAGGACACAGGAGAGAGGCACAGCTGTGGCGTGCACAAGGATGTGTTTGCAGGAGCAAAACCGGGTTTAAAATATAGAGGGTGGACTCTGGAAAGGTACATGATACCTTTGGCAATAAAATAATTTTCCATGGACCACAGGTGGCTTAGCAATATTAGCTTAGGGGTTGAGAATATGAACCTTCTAAACTTACAATTCCACGTTATACATTACATTGAACGTCATAGGATTTTCAATATCATGTCATACTAAGAACTGTTGTCTAAAATATGTGTATCACTTCCTGTGTCCACATCAGTAGTTTCTAAAGAAAAGTACACATACGTATGAATTACAGGTATATTTGTCATTATGCAGGAAAATAAGCACCCCCCTCCCTTCAAAGCACCATTTATTTTTGGTCTCCAAGTCCTATTCAGCCCTTTTTCATTGCTAGTGTCTGAGCCTCTCTTCTGGTTCCCTTGCAACCCTTACCTCCAAAATTTTCTATTTTCTTCTTTTTTCTCCTACTTCTTCCCTCTTGCTCTTCTCTAGATTGCTCTTTACCAGGCTGACCACTACTTTTCTCACTATATAAGCATAAGAAAGTTTTAATCCTTTTTTACAAGGAAGATATTTTCCTTGTACTTTTCTACCCCTTATATATTCAAGTTCTAGAAAACTTATAAAGATTCAAAATACAGCATGACCACCCAAATATTATACACCATCACCTTATTTGCCTGCCTGCTGATATGCCCCTCTCATAAATGTAGACAGTTGCCTGGTATCCAGATTTAGCATTAGTCTTCTGTGTTTTCTTACTCCCAGAATTGGAATTAAAACATGTTAAACCTGGAAGAGTCCTTGTCAATAATTAAATCCTCATGTTTAAAGATGATGAAATTGAGGTTAAAGAAATAAAATGGCTTGCTTCATAAGACAGTCTGCACACTATCTCTTAGTTTGCTATTACATTATCCTTGCTTTACTCCTATTGCTTTGGCTTTCTGAGTTTGGTTCTTTGTCACTCTCACAGTATTTGTTTTGGATCCTTGGCCTCTATCTAGATTTGTATCCTTCCCCTACTGATGCCAGTTATTAATCCCATGACTTGTGATGTTAATCAGGTTATGTTCCTGGGCTGCTCACCTGTCTCAACCTGGTGTAATCCAGATTCGCATTTGAGGCTTAGGTTTTGCCAATCAGCTATGACACACAGATTTTATTCTCTCATGTCTTGATCAGTTTGTTCAGTGACAGACTTCTATCCAATAGAGTTGTAAAAAAGGACTTCCTCTACTTGAAGGCAATTATGTCTAAAGAGGTGAACATGGCTCCATCAGTGTAGCAAACAAAGGCAGACATGTTCTCTGCTTGGTAGAAATCAGTGAAGTGTAAAATGGGCTGTGTTCAAACCATTTAAACACTGCCTCTAAACATATCATATTACATTCATTGAGGAACCTTAAACAATCACATCTGAGTGAATGTGACATGGCCTCTTCCCCATCTAACACGTCTACTGGATCTATGGCATAACAAAAAGGATTTGCTGAAACTCAGGAGGGTGGTGACAATGGAAAAACATTTTAAACACAGCATTATTTTAATTATAGGTTTTAGACAGAAAAACAACAGGTACAAAGAATTTTACAACACTGCAGAGACAGATGTTAACTGCTATCTAGTTAGATGTAAAAAAGCAAAAAATGCATTGCCAAACATTTTTTCTTTTACAGATGTGTATTGGAAAAACATGCTCCCTAATCTTACTCACAAACAAAAGATGCATTGCTCACATTTAAAGAAAATGAAATCAAACAGGATAAAACATGAGCAGAGAGACTTCAGACATGTCCCCCAGGCATACCAACTCATGTAACTTGTGAAGAAGAGCAGTTCTCTAGCTAGATGGAGAGACTGTTCCTTCAACTGGGCAGATGGGCCTGGTAAATGCATAATCAATTAGCTTTTGTGCTGAAGCAGAAAGACCAAGAAGAAAAGAAATAAATGTGCACCACATCAATCCAAAATTAATCTTATTTTGCTCTGTGATCATAAAGATGCAGTGATCTTTTTATAGAATTTGTTCTAGATTTTTACTGAGTTTGGAAGTTATATGGAAGAAAGAAAGACCAGAAGAATTGTACTTACAGAAGATATTTATTTTAAAGATTTTATTTATTTATTTGTCAGAGAGAGAGAGAGAGAGAGAGAGAGCAGAACAAGCACAGGTAGACAGAGAGGCAGGCAGAGGCAGAGGGAGAAGCAGGCTCCCTGCCGAGCAAGGAGCCCGATGTGGGACTTGATCCCAGGATGCTGGGATCATGACCTGAGCCGAAGGCAGCCGCTTAACCAACTGAGCCACCCAGGCGTCCCAAAAATAT